>PVIY010012921.1:0-60538 GCA_004026745.1 Myrmecophaga tridactyla
GTGTCAATGACTGAGAGATTCCAAACAGAGTCGAGAGGTTATCCTGGAGGTTATTCTTACTCATTAAGTAGATAACATCTTGTTAACCAAGATGTAATGGAGAGGCTGGAGGGAATTGCCTGAAAATGTAGAGTTGTGTTCCAGTAGCCATGTTTCTTGATGATTATTGAATAATGATATAGCTTTCACAATGTGACTGTGTGATTGTGAAAACCTTGTGTCTGATGCTCCTTTTATGTACCTTGTCAACAGACAAGAACATATGGAATAAAAATAAATAATAGGGGGAATAAATGTTAAAATAAATTTAGTTTGAAATGCTAGTGATCAATGAAAGGGAGGGGTAAGGGGTATGGTATGTAAAATTTTTTTTTCTGTTTTTGTTTTATTTTTCTGTTGTCTTTTTATTTCTTTTTCTGAATTGATGCAAATGTTCTGAGAATTGATCATGATGATGAATATGCAACTATATGATGATATTGTGAATTGCTGAGTGTATGTGTTGGGAATGTTTGTGTTTCTTACTTGTAATTTTTTTAATTAATAAAAAATTAAAAAAAAAAAGATACCAACTCTCCATTTCATAGATATTTCCTTGGCATTTTGTGGTCCTGTGATATCTAAACACAGTAATTACCATGGTGATCTCGACTAGTTCAAGTGCAGACATTATCACCAGCACAGCATGGTTTACTATCCACAAAGTGATTTCACATACCTCTGTCTTTCCTATAGGAAAGACAACAATCCTATAGGATATCATAATTACTCTAATTTTATTTAAAGAAAACTTTTGTGTAAAATGTACCACACATGCAGAAAACTGCCTGAAACATAAATACATCTTTATGTATTAAATACACTTTAATTTTCCTAAAGTGAACCCCAGCATAACCACCTTCCATGTCAAGAAATAGAGCACTGCCAGCCCTGAGACACCCCCTGATTACAAACTGCTTCTTGGCCACACATGACACCTGATTCATAGAAACTGATTCATACAGGTGACTGCTCAGGATCACACAGCCACCACTAGCATGAAAACGCAGGCCATCACCTTTGCATCTCAAGTTACCCACCTAACTCACTACTTTTAGAAACAATGGGCTGGGTCTGTCCATTGATTACATAAGCTGTTATCTGCATATCGGGACAAAGATCAGCATATCTTTGGAGGAGTTTCTTACTCAGAAACCACAGAGGTGGGAATTAAAGTGCTTGGTAGAAGCCATCAATCAATAATCTCTATAGTTCTAAAAAACTAATTTACGTGGCTAGTTGAGAAGTGGAGGTGTGAACTGGCTACAGGCACACCCGGATGCAACAGCGTTTGTTTGTGGTGTTTCTCATGTTATTCCTATGTGTGGAACAGCATACCTACAGAACATAAAACAAGGTGATGAGAGCTTTGCTTTAGGTGATCCTGAATCACTTTTGACAGCCAATTAATACCCAGATTTTCCCCTCAGCTGTATAGTGCTGAATTGTCATTCTTGCAAACTTCTTGAAGTGGTAAGAATGTTATTGTGTATAAAACTGGTTGGTTTTTTTTCCCCGCTTTCTGAATGACTCTAGTTGTGACCCACATTTAGTGGATGAAGTTTGTTTAGTTCAACAAATTTCATAAAGAACAAGTAAAAGTAAACCGGACTTTTTCACTGTCTGGGTTTCCATGGGCAGGAAGCTTCCACGCCTACCTCTTCCTCGTTCAGTCGATGGAGCCCAGACAGCCTTTAAACACCACCGACATTTTGCCAACCTCAGGTGTCACTAAGTACAAAAAGAACTTTACGGTGGGTTTAACAGCAGATTAAATAAGCCAGCCGTACTTGCGTCCACATGATGGTGGCAAAATCTTTTGGGAAAGAAGTTAGCAATCTTTACCTGTCTGAACAATAGACAACTTGATGTAGCATTTCATTGTGCCCCCCTTTTGTTTAATTCTGGTCACACCGAAATTCTCGTCTGAATGTCAAGAGTAACCCACGGAGAGAAGCAAGCACTGGATCAGCTCCACCCGTCGTCAGCTGACAGCTCTGCCCCCTACAGCTCTGTGACCATGGCAAGTGCACTCACTTCTCTTCAGCCTTGTTTTCTGCACCAGGATGGTGGTTCCTATGGGTCTTTCTTGGGGTTGGGGGCAGAGGGGGCGAGCTGTGAAGAGTCAATGAGATAAAGTATGTGAATGTGTTCTGAAAATTGTAAAATGCAGATCTCACACGCACAGATGTTGCTGTCATCCTTGGCTTTATACTTCCTGGCACTACCTTGGAAGACCCAGCGCTGAGGCCCACCCCTCATGGTAGTTTCCTTAATCATTTATGACTGTCAAAAACTTAGGGCAGACCACAGAGAGGAAACATGAGTGCATATAGCTCTAAATGAACCAGTTATCAATTAGAAACCTATGTAAACACCAACCATGGAGTTTCATTCATGAAAAAAAAAATTAGCTAATTCCCAAAAAGTTTCATATTTTCCATCTTGTTTCCTGGATTGTACTGTGGGTTGGCAATAAAAGCTCTCTCAAGAATAATTTGGGGAGATGTGACATCCCAACAAAATCAGGTCTCTTCACCCTGGAACATGGTATATCTCTCTTTGATATCCCTCAATGAAGTTTGACAGTCCTTGTTTAGGTTCCGAAAACTTATTGTTCTGTTTGAATCCTGTTTTATAAGTTTATTAATATTGTAATTGAAATATATTTTCAAATTAGTTATTGCTAGAATATAAAAAAGCTTTAAATATTCCTTTAAAATGGGGCATATTGCTGAAGTTTCATAATAATCCTAGTGTTCCAAGGCGTTCTAGTTTGCTAGCTGCCAGAATGCAATATACCAGAAACGGAATGGCTTTTAAAAAGGGGAATTTAATAAGTTGCTAGTTTACAGTGCTAAGGCCGACAAAATGTCTGATTAAAACAAGTCTAGAGAAATGTCCAATCTAAGACATCCAGGGAAAGATACCTTGGTTCAAGAAGGCCGATGAAGTTCAGGGTTTCTCTCTCAAGTGGAAGGGCACATGGCGAACACAGTTTCTCTCTCATCTGGAAAGGCACATGGTGAACATGGTCAGAGTTTCTCTCTCAGCTGGAAGGGCACATGGCGAACACAGCATCATCTGCTACCTTTCTCTCCTGGCTTCCTGTTTCATGAAGCTCCCCGGGAGGCATTTTCCTTCTTCATTTCCAAAGGTCGCTGGCTGATAGACTCTGCCTCTTGTGGCTATGTCATTCTCTGCTCTTCCAGAAATCTCTCTCATTCTCCAAAGTGTCTCTTCTTTTATAGGACTCCAGAAACTAATCAAACCCCACCCAAATGGGTGGAGACACACCTCCACCTAATCTAGCTTAACAACCACTCTTGATTAAATCACATCTCCAGGGAGATGATCTAATTGCAGTTTCAAACATACAATGCTGAATAGGGATAAGAAGAAATGGCTCCCTTTACAAAATGGGATTAGGATTAAAACATGCCTTTTCTAGGGTACGTACATCATTTCAAACCAGCACACTCCATAAATATCTCAAAGAGGTTAGTAGAGATTTCTCTACTGTTTCACAAAAGTCTATTTGCTGTTGAGTTCATTCTTTCAAACCTACCATAATAACTTTTATCAGGAATGTAAGTGGAATTATAATGAATAACTTTTAGGCACTTATTAAAATGACAGTGGCTTTCCCTCTTTGCACTACTAATACAATGCAGGCTATCCTACTTCTTTACGGATAAATGTTCCTGTCATATACTGTTGGTGCTGATTTGTTCATAATTCAAGACTTTTGAATCTATTTCATTCTTTCTCATTTTCTTTGACAATTTTTTTGGTTACTGGGCTCATGCTAACTGTGTAAAATGAACTAGTATGCTATTTCTATGTTCTCGGACAGTTGATATAACTTGAAATATTTTCTCCTTGGAAATTTAAAACTCATCTGTAAAACACCTGGGTATGATGTCATTTTTAAAGAGTTCTTGACAATTTTACAAAAGCTTCCATGATTTTTCTATTACAGATTTTTTGAGACAATTTTGATAATGTCTTTTTCTAAAAAATAGCCCATTTAATCCAGATTTTCAAATTTATCAGTACAAGTCAATGTATTTTATAATTTTAAAAACCTGCTTTATTTATCCTAAATATTTTTCTTCTTTATTTTTGTTTCTGGTTTTCTATCTTTTGCCATATCTAGATAGGTATTTTTTTTTATCTTCACTGTTTTGAAGAACACTTAACCTGTTTTTAATTTTAATAGTGGTAACTGTCATTTTCAAAAAGCGTTCTTTATGCTACATTTTTCCAATTGTCCAAGTTAATACTGAAAAGGAACATTCTGACTATTTCTAATGAAAATATCTTTACTTTTACTTAATAGCTCCTCCATCTCTACCTCATTCTCAGGGCCCCATTAATTCTGTTTTTGTTAATACAGGTTAATACATACTTATCCAAATAATTATTACTAAATTATTGCTTTTTCCATTATTTTTGGAAGAATTTGACATTTCACTGCATTGTATGAACAGATTTACTCCAAGGATTTAAATTCATTTAAGTTTAACTGGCTCTCGGGCTCACTACAATCTTTTGGTACAATGCTAATTTAATAAATTCAGTTTTCTTTCATCTCTAAGTTGATCAGAGTAATCAATCTTTAAGTAGTTTGTTTTGTCAAGAAGAGTATATAAGTGGTATAATTTCTGAATCCTTGCATGTCTGAAAAAACCTTTCCATTATCTTCATTTATGAAGGGGATCTTCAATAGGCATAAACTCTTGAGATAAAAATATTCCCCTTCAGAAATGGAGTGGATAGTTCCCTATTAGCTTCCGGCATTCCATGAGGCCAGTTTGGTTTTTCTTCTCTTGTAGTTAATGGTTTTGTTTGTTTTTACCTTCATCCTTATGAGTTAGTTTGCAAGCTGCCGGAATGCGATATACCAGAACTGGAACAGCTTTTAAAAAGGGGGAATTTAATAAGTTACAAGTTTACAGTTCTAAGCGTATAAAAATGTCCAAACAAGGCATGTAGGGTAAGATACCTTAATTCAAGCAAGGTTGATGGTCAGAAACACCTTTATCAGCTGCGAAGGCATGTGGCTGGCATCTGCTGGTCCCTTGCTCCTAGACTCCGTTGCATTCAGCCTCTGTTTCTTTGGGGGTTCCTCACTGTGCTTCTACGGGGCTGGTTTTTATTTCTTGGCTTCCCTTGACTTTCTCCACGTTCTGACTTGCTTAACATCTCATGGTGATGTCTGTTGGGCTCCAAGCATCTCCAAACGTCTGTGTCTCTGTTCTCTGAAGCAACTGTTTCTCCAAGCATCTATATCTGCTCTCTGCCAACTCTGAGGCTTCTGTTATTTCTGTTGTTTCTGACTCTTTCCAAAATGTTTCCTCTTTTGAAGGATTCCAACAATCCAATCAAGAACCACCTGGGATGGGTGGAGTCACATCTCCATCTAATCAAAAGATCACACCCACAACTGGGAGCATCAGATCTCCATGGAGATAATCTAATCAAACATTCCCAATCTATAGTAATGAATCAGGATTAAAAGAAACAGCTGTTCCCACAAGATTGGATCAGGATTAAAACATGGCTTTCCTGGGGTACATAATACTTTCAACCCTGTAAAAAACCTTACAATTTAATTTTTTGGCAGGATAGGTCTAATTATAGAACCTTTTTCTCACTGATTTTTCTAGAACATGATGAGCCCTTTCAATTTATACTTGCAGGTCTTTCTTCAGCCCTTTTTTTCAACTATATCTTTGAATATTGCTTCTCTCTTTCAGAAAAATCAAAACCCCCTACACTAAAGTGCCAATTTCTGTCCCACTATTTGTCATCAACCCCCTTATTGGCATCATCTCTATGTTCTCTGACTTCTGAGAGAGCTCCTCATTTGTTTTCATAACATTGACTGTATTTTCTGAAGTATCAACCTTGGTATGTTTTGTTTCAAATGAATAGTTTTATTTGCAGCTGCATTTTCAGGTTCCTATAAGCCTCTCTGTATTCACCTCAGCCTGTTCTCTCTTCATTGGCTTTCTATTTCTGCTTCACAAATGACATAATTCTTATACTCTTTTGAAGAGGCAAAACAGCGGTCTTACATTTCCTTCCTTTTTGATAGTGTATAATTTTATGAGTTTTCAGGATAATATTCCTTTTTTCTTGTTCTCTAGTATTTTGTTTTAAATCCCATGTTTCACCATCTCTACTTCCCTGAGGCCTCTGGCCATTTTACTCAGTTTCGACTATAGCAAGAGATATCTCTGGGTGGTGGAACTATGATTTTTTGTTTATTTTTCCCTGTTTAAATAAAAATTCCTACATTATACATACATACTTCTGTAATCATTATTTTGAGAAAATAAAAAATAGAAAAAAAAAGTACTTTCTCTGCAGTACTCCAAGAAGAGTACACTAAAAAATGAACATTTATAAATCTAGGATATATAGAAACATTATGATATTAAGATAGTTAAGAAATATGTACCTTTTGCTTGCAAAGGGGGGAAATTCTAATATATTTAGAAAATAGAATGACACAATGATATAACCTTGTTTCATATAATCACCAATTTTATTCCAAATAATCACATAATTTAAATAAAGAATTTTCTTAAAACAATTTTTTCAAAAAGTAACCCAATTGTCATTAATTCTGGAAATTGTGCCTTCTACGTGAATACTATGTAAGTTGAACTGAAACAGTTCCAAAATTCCATTGTTTCTATAGATTTCATTTAAACATTTTTAAAATAAAAAACTTTTAACTTATCTTTCATGATAAATGATTCTACTGATAACTTTACTTGGCAGAATTTTAGTTGCCTTGGTGATTCTCTACATTTTACAAATAAAGAAGACATATATAATATATATATAAATAATAAGCCAGTCTAATGGCTTGCATTAGAAACCACGGAGTTATATTTTGTTAAACCCAAATTGAACAGAGTTGAATTTAGGTTAATACAGAGAAAGGCATGCTCTGGATGCGTTGTTCTTTGTATTTCTTGAAGCATCAGATGAACTGTAAAGAGTTCAAAGAGCTTCTTATTACTCCTGTAAGAGAATAAGCAGATTAATTTAATTACACATACTTAGAAAGTGCTTCTGTAATGACACTGGGAGATAATTCATTTATGTGGGGAAATTGCATCTGTTTTTAAAAATAGTGGAGGTAACGGTGACTAAAGGATTAAGATGCTGAGACAAACAAAATAGGTCTTATGAGAAAGGCCTGAAGTGGGAAAGCACTCAAGAGATAAAGGAAGATTTTTATAATTCTGAAATCTGTATCAGGTATCAATTCTATTTGCCCTATGCACTTTTATATAAGAGTTTGAGAAAAATTTTTTCACAGCTACAAAAAGAGTCAAATAATTGATCATGGGTGGGCCACGGTGGCTCAGCAGGCAAGAATGCTTGCCTGCCATGCCAGAGGACCCGGGTTTGATTCCCGGTGCCTGCCCGTGTAAAATAAAAAAATAAAATAATTGATCATTTATTTTAAGTACATTGGGCTTTTCAAAGTGGCTTACCTTTTGACTTAGTTACAAAATACTTTAAAGTTGGTTCAATCATCATCTTTCTTATAACTAGGCAATAATTTCATTTTCAATCATTTAGAATTATATCTAATAGTATATTTATTATTTCCTTGTCTAGGTATATGTATTTCTTGAAAGAAATTATCAAATAACCATATGCACCATCTACTTAATGTGAAAGGATTATATCTTTGTGATTTTAAAGATTCACTTTCAGACTTGTTTGGGTATCAACTATTCCCAATCCTCTTGTTTGAACTGTGTACTATTTATTTATCTAAGTCCAAAACAAATATAAGTTCTTTCAGTAAATGAAATGTGTTTAGCAAAACACATCACTAATAGTAAAACGTTTTGGCCCAAAGATATACACTTATAATTTGGGTTCACTTAAAAAAAATCCCATGAATTAAAAGCTAAGAAAGAATTTCATTTAAGTAATTTTACTTCAACTTCTTGTTGAAGGGATAAATTTAAACAGGCTTAGGAAATGCATTGATTATAAACCAAAAGAATCATAATGGTATAGTTAGCAAGAAAAGAAGATAGTAAACTGATAAATTGTTAACATGCCAAAACTAATAATTTGGTGAGTTGAGTATGAGATTATAATTTGGCAGTTAATAATTTACTATGGTGCACTAGACATGATACAAAAAGAAAATAAGGACCTACTGTCAACCATCTACAGATAATTTAAGATACATTACATTCACTATTTTAGGTATACTGAGGCCTATTAAATTATATAAATTCTCTACCACAGAAATCAGGAAGGGGTAGAAAGGAGCTGAACCACAAACACTGTTGCAAAAATGAAATGAGACAGAAAGTGTTCGGATTTGCCTCAACATAAAACTAGACTATATCAAGATTCAAGGAAAATATAGCTTAAAAATCTCTGTTCTTAGTTTATAATTTAAAAATTGATTTACCATTGTTTGAGTCAGAGAAAAAAAAGAGGGAAGAAATTTAAAAAGAAAGTACTTGATTCTCATGATAAAATAAAAATGAAAAGCAGTAGCAAAGCCATAATATTTTTCTAAAATAAATCTTTACTGCCTGATTCATTTCCATTCCTTAAATTCACTTTAGTTCACCAAATAAGGATCTGTAAAACACATTTTATTACCTTTTTAATTTTCACCTCTTGTTTAAAGAATAACAGTATGCAATGATTTGTTCTGATATTATCACTTGACTGCAAATAATTCCTCTTAGTTTTATATACTCACTTGGGTAATTTAAAGTTTATAGATATTCTAAGATTAACACTCAAATTCTAGTTTATCATCAAGTATGGGTCTCAGAAGAGCATTAATGCTCATGAACATTCAAGATCTACTTTTCTACATTTGTACATTAGAAATTTTGGTTTACTAAACAAAGTTGAATTAATATTGGATTCAGAAAAATGCAAATGAACATGATAAGATATCTTTCAATAAAAATGCTAGAAATAACAAATTCTTACTTGATTTTGGAAAGTTTCTGTAGAATAATACTGAGTTTTTCTAATATTTGAAGATCAAGCTTAGGGGTTCGAAGCAGCACAGAACAAGTACGAAAAAATAAAGTGTTACTACAAGCATCCAGAAAAGGCTGCAAGAATTCTGCAAAACAAGGCATCAAATGTTTTACTGTTAATGAGTAGTCTAAAAAGGAAATTTAAAACAAAATAAAACCAGAACTATATGAGATATTTAAAAATACTGATATTAATTTTTACTTTTTTCATCATTTGAAAAATTAAAACATCCACTGGCTCTTGTTGAACAACGAAAATCAAAGGTAAGATTGAACTTTCATTAGGCAGGATTTAGCAGAAGACCTATGATTGAAAAAAAAAAAAGAAAAAAAGAATTTCTTCTAGAAGTTCATAACAATAAGGAAGTTTAAATAAATTAGCAATAAGAAATCTAAGTTAGCTAATGATGCTGTGCTGGGTTAAAAGGATGTATGCCCCCTAGAAAAGCCATGTTTTAATCAAAATCCCATTTCATAAAGGTAGAATAATCCCTATTCAATACTGTATGTTTGAAACTGTAATCAGATCATCTCCCTGGAGATGTGATTTAATCAAGAGTGGTTGTTAAGCTGGATTAGGTGACGACATGTTTCCACCCATTTTGGTGGGTCTTGATAAGTTTCTTGTGTCCTATAAAAGAGGAAACATTTTGGAGAATGCGAGATTCGGAGAGAGCAGAGAATGCTACAGCACCACAAAGCAGAGAGTCCATGAGCCAGTGATCTTTGGAGATGAAGAAGGAAAATGCCTCCCGGGGAGCTCAATGAAACAGTAAGCCAGGAGAGAAAGCTAGCAGATGACACCGTGTTTGCCATGTGCCCTTTCAGATGAGAGAGAAGCCCTGACTGTGTTCGCCATGTGCCTTTTCACTTGAGAGAAAAACCCTGAACTTCATCGGCTTTCTTGAACCAAGGTATCTTTCCCTGGATGGATGCCTTTGATTGGACATTTCTATAGGCTTGTTTTAATTGGGACATTTTCTTGACCTTAGAACTGTAAACTAGCAATTTATTAAATTCCCCTTTTTAAAAGCCATTCCATTTCTGATATATTGCATTCTGGCAGATAGCAAGCTGGAACAGATGCTGAACTTAATTGTAAGTGAACAGACAGGTATGAAGGTGGTTCACTAGTGGGTCTATAAGTAATATTACCATATTGAAAGTTAGCATGATTCTACACATACAATCAGCAATTCTCAATATCATCACATAGTTGCATATATGTGTATATGTAGAATGGAATGATATGTTAATATTTTTGTTTGTTAAATTTTTTTTAATTAATAAATTAAAAAAATTTAAAAAAAAAAAGAAAGTGAACATGAATGAGAGGGGATTTTTAGATTCATGTGTCCCACACTGATTAATACTACAAATATAATTAAGTTCTTGCATGAACTACTGCAAAGGGGTAGGGCGGGGAAGCAAAGTGAAAAGAAAAAAAAAGAACTATTGAAGAAAAATGGCTGCTTTATATAAGTCAAGGGGTTAGCTGAGGCTCAAAGAGCACTGCTAACTAAAGCAAATGAAAATATTTATGTTATGTATCCCTATACATATCTGTGCTAAATTAGGAACTATTAACAGCAAGTTAAAAGAACTTGTTATACCAATTAAAAATAAATAAATAAAACTCACAAACTGGAAAAGATGAAAAAAATGAATTAAAATATTAGCCAATATATTAGCCAATATTAGCCAGTATATTATCAAGAGTGCCCCACCCTCAATCTCCAAAACATGGTTAGATTGAAGAGGCAACACCTGGAATATACCTATGCCATTATTCTTACTTTAGGATGAGACACACTTGATCTCATTTCCTTTGACCATATAGAAAATATACAATTAGATCTGTCAGAATGAAGGGACAACGGAGAACAAAGGGGCTCAAACATGTAACATTTGCAAAGTGTGCCCACATAACTGAGATGACTACTGGAAATTATTATAAGTCAGTGAAAAAATGGACAGTGTTAGGTTTCCTACCTTTTACTCTTGTTATGATGATCCAAGTATACAGATGTCAAAAATGTTTCTTAAGCATTTATATTATAAAAATAGTAATAGTGCCTGATATGTAAAGTTACATATTCTGAACAGATGAGAATGAAAAATTTTCTCACTTCATTTTTAAAAATCATCTTACTTTTACTTTTTCTAAGTATATAAAACATAAAAACTCACTAGATTCCACTGTCATCTGAAGCAAACTATCAATGACATTGGATAGGAGTCCTTTACTAGATATTCTTAGATGACTTAATACTACAGGAACAGCTTGATACTCCAAAAACAAGGTTTTTCCTTCCTCTGTCTTCAAGTCCACACAAAGAGAATCAAATGCCTGAGCCAGATAATCAGCTGAAAAACATTAATATGTAAAATCAATTGCCACATCTATCAGCAGCAGTTTGACTGGTAATCAGAAGCAGAAGGAAAAAGGGGAATACTACTACTTTAATAAGTCCAAAAGAGAAACAAAAATTAAATGACAAGAGGTCACAGACAAAACTTAGACTTTCTTCTAACTGATTTGTTAGAAATCAAATGAGGAAATGGAAGAAAAGAAGAATTATCTTATGATTGGGTAAATTTCATCCAGAATTTCAGATTTTAACACTGAAATAACAATACCTCATTTCTTTTTTATATCAAGAAAAAAAACCAAATGTTTAAGAGTAACTATCTCAAGTTGTTACTCTTATTTTCCACATTTAATTATAACTACTATATGCTTCCAATAATTTGAACCGCATTTGTATTCCTAACTTTGTGACAGCTTCAGAAATCTGTTACTGTTGCTTTCTAATTGTTTACTTACTTCGTATAACTTCATACAAACTTGCTAAATAGGTTTTAAACAAGGATTTCCTTGTCTCCCAATAAAGATCAAACATCAGGCCATATAAAGACAACTTCAGAAAATCAGATATGAACAGGTAGGTTACTTTTGTGATACTTATGCCATTAAGAATGGCAGTGAGATTTACTAAGACCAATGCAATGATGACATCTGAACCAGAATCCCTGGAGCTGTATTTTTACAATGGTCCATAGATGACTGCAAAGCTTGTAAAGTAAAGCCAAGATTGAGATCCACTAATTTAACCCAAATCAATATAAATGAGATGTTAAGATACTTGTATAATTATTATATAGCAATGCATCAAATGCTCCATGTTACTACTCTTACAACATTTACATTGTACTTTTAAGTGTACAATTATCCTGAAATTTTCTAAAACTCTCCTTTCAAAGTATTATTCAAAGTAATACAATCCGTTTATGCTGTTCAAGTAATGGTGAGTTATCTTTTCTAGTGAAATTTTGTTTAAAAGGAGAAGGCTCAAAAGCGGGCCCTGACCGCAAGAAGGAATGAAGTTGTGAGGCATGCAGCAAAGTGTGCGAACCTTAAGGACGGCATGTTGAATGAAATGCCAGGAACAAAAAGACAAATATTATCATGCCTCACTCATAAGGACTAACTATAATATAAAAACTCGGTGAACAGAAGTCAAGAACATGGGGTATCAGGTTGGGGCTTATTGTAAAGGGTCCTAGATTGTAAGCTCTTACAGCAGTCACATATACGCAGGAGTTGTAAATGTTTCTGAATTCTGAGATACTGAGCTGATTGTTCATAACCTTGCTGTTCCCCAAAATTTCAGGTATTCATGTGACACCTGAGACCCAGAATTAGAGCTCTGAAGCTATGCAAGTCAGCAGTACCCCATACAGGAACTGATCAAAAAGCTAAAAAAGTGATCAGGCTTCAAGTAGACATATAAATGAAGCTGAACTGGATAGGACTAAGGTAAGTCACAATACAGGGTAAAGAATGATATAGTTCATATTTCACAACTTCAACTTCTGTGTGACACCAAAGGGAGAGATGAATAATTGGTGCAAAATTTATATTTTGGGTAGTATATTTCTTAATTTAACTTGTATGGTCAGTTTAGTTGAACACCATAAGTACATGGAATCTCGACAAGAGAGTGAGATTTTTTTCTGGTTTGTCCAGGTTACTGTGATGTTCCAAAAAATCCCAGAGTAATTTGGGCATTGGATAAACAAGTATTTGAGAAGTCCCCTTGGGTGACTGGGGAAAAAGGAGGAAATATTCAACTTCCCCGTTTGGAGAATTTCTAATATTCTAGCAAGGAATGGCAACAACCAAATCAACAGGGCAAGCCCTCGATCTTGGGATTCGCTCCTATGAAACGTGGTATATTCCTGCAAAGGATAGGATATGCCTACTTAAAATTAGGCCAAAGAGTCACCCCCAGAGAACTTCTTTTGTGCTTAGATGTGACCTCTCTCTCTAAGCCCACGTGGCAGGTGAATGTACTGCCCTCCCCACTACGTGGGACATGACTCCCAGGGTGTAAAGTTCCCTGGTAACATAGGACTGAAATCCCGGGATGAGTTGGGTCTCAGCATCAAGTGACTGAGAAAGCCTTCCTGACCAAAAAGGGGAAGAGAGAAATAAGACAAAATAAAGTTTGAGTGTGCTGAGAGATTTCAAATAGAGTCGAGAGGTTATCCTGGAGGATACTCTTATGCATTATATAGAAATCCCATGGAGGGAAATACCTATAACTGTTGAGCTGTGTTCCAGTAGCCTTGATTCTTGAAGATTACTGTACAAAGATACAACTTTTTTTTTCTTCGCATGGGCCGGCACCAGAAATCGAACCCGGGTCTCTGGCATGGCAGTTAAGAACTCTGCCTGCTGAGCCACTGTGGTCCGCCCAAAGATATAACTTTTACTATGTGACTGTGTGATTGTGAAAACCTGTGTCTGATGCTCCTTTTATCCAGGTTATCGACAGAGGAGTAAAAAAAGAAATATGGATGAAAAATAAATAAATAATAGGAGGGACAAAGGGTAAAATAAATTGGGTATATGGAAATACTAGTGGTCAATGAGAGAGAGGGGTATGAGGTATGGGATATATGAGTTTTTTCTTTTTATTTCTTTTTCTGGAGTGATGCAAGTGTTATTAAAAATGATCATGGTGATAAATACAAAACTATGTGATGATACTGTGAGCCACTGATTGTACACTATGGATGGAATGTATTGTGTGAAGACTTCAATAAAAATATTAAGAAAAAAAGGTCCTTGAAGTACAATGAAAATATGACAGATTCACTATTAAAATTTACTCTCTTCCAGCTTTACGCTGCATTTATACTTTGCTATGTCAGCCTGCATAAACAGAGAAATAATTTAAAAACCTAATTATTAAGAAGAATAATTTGCATGAAATTAAAATACATATAAAAGAATTTTGGGAAATTATATCTGTGCCCATGAATCAATTCATAGAACCCTCCATTTTTATTTTTGATAGGATTTAGCTCAACAAACATTTACATTATTGTACTTAATTTTACAGTTTAATAAAATAAAAAATTTCAAATAAATGTGCATTTAGAGTAAGCAAAATTGCTAGATTTTGTTCAGACCTGCCTTATTTAGAAAGTTATTTTTATTTAGCAACAAGATAGATAAGGGTATAGATGAATCATTACTTTAATTCTTTACAGAAACAAAAGTTTTATCACAGTGCCACCTATTGTTTTTGACACAAATTACTTCCTTTCTTCTTAATACATAACCTGAGATTAAAAACTAAGAGGTAGAGTAAGTTTCCAAATTAAAAAAAAAGTTCTTTGGGGAGTGTAATGGTACTATGATTCTTTTTTTAAAAAAGATGGCTTATTCTTTAAGACAGAATAAAAATTATATCCTTGTTTTAATCTAATAGTGAGGATTTTCCAAAAACAAGATCAACCTAAATCCTAAAAGAGTATTTTTAAAGATTAGTTATCAATTTTTATCAAAACTGATTTATTTTTATAATTATTCTATATTACCGAGTTTTTTAAAAAGTATGCAGACATCAAACACCACCTTTTAATTCTGTTCTCTTACAAACTCAACAGCAAAAAGACAGCTTAATTAAAAAATAGGCCCTTCAAAAGTGATTCTATCTTACAATGCAGTAAAAATTGTACCTGTTGGGCGGGCCACGGTGGCTCAGCAGGCAAGAATGCTTGCCTGCCATGCCAGAGGACCCGGGTTCGATTCCTGGTGCCTGCCCATATTAAAAAACAAAAAACAAAAAACAATTGTACCTGTTTATTATAATGATTCATTATATTCAATCATTTTATTTTTGAGAATATAATGGATATGAGACTATACCTTACAGCTAAATTTTAGTTCAGAGATTGGCACAGCACAATGAATAAGAGAACAGGCTTCACCTCTCTATCCCTCAATTTCCTCATGTGTAAGTCTGAGACAGTAACAATACTGACATCTCATAACCTTGTAAGACTAAATGAATTAGTGTATGTAAATGCTGAAACCATAACATAGTAAGTGCTACATAATTTCTTAACTGTCATTAATATCTATTTGGTTATTTTAAAAAGCACATTTTCTTTGGAAGTCACTGCTGTGAATCTGAGGATTTTGGAGCCGACTAAGAGAAAGGCTTGATGACTGAGGGGTGATGTGCGTGAACAGGAGGCTCGGGAAGAGCGGTCCTTCTCAGCAGAAGACCCTCCAGAGGCCTCGGCGTAAGGGATCACCCAGAAGGGAGACTCCCAAGACAGAAGGGAATTGGAGAGAGGGCTCACGGGGAGGGGCCTGCGTGTCCACGTGGTGTCAGTCACTGAGGCAGACTCTACACAGCAGATGGGCTTGGGGTCTTTAAAAGAAAGTCCTGAGGTTTGTCTTACCTGTGGCTAGCAGATGCTTGGTGTAATTTCATGAGGCATGAAAAACAGATCAGCTCTAAATGGCTAAAAATTGCATATCTGGGCTATTTTTAAAGCAATTGAATATGTAAAAATTTGAGTTTGGCATTGGTAAGCTTTGGGCCTACAGTCCCTAGCCTGCAGTGAAGAAGTGAACACACAGGGCCAATACGTTGCTGTCATCTTTGGTTCATTTATAATAGTCATATAATGTAATGGACTTTTGAAATGGATAGCCCTGGACTCTGTCAAATACAGGTTGCATAGTTACACAATTGTTTAACCTCTGTAAACCTCATCAACAATATCGGGATAATTTATCCAGATAGAATATATAAAGGGCTTAGCATAGTATCTGATTACAGTGCCAGATACACATTAAGTATTATTAGCTACATTGACTGTTAAATGAACAATCTATTTAATCTATCCAATCATTGGATACCAGGTATTAACAGGTATTATCTTTATAAATATGCTTGTATAGGTGTTATGAAAGCAGTTATCCAACATTTTAATCAATTTTTTCTTCCAAGGCTATTATTTTCTACTAAGTTTTTCAATCTTCTAACTGATACATCTATTTTACAAATAGGCAAATATCTTCCTACCATAGTTAAGTGTATTGTTCTGATTAAGAGTTTTTCTTATACTTAAATTTTTAGTAATCCTACAATGTGTGGCAGTGTGTCTAAGAGAATATATCTAAATTTAATTTTTCTCCATACTGATAACCATTTCTCCTAATGGTATTTAGCTAATATTTTTTTTCTTTCCTAGCTCTTTTATTTAGCTTGCTTAGAACTCAACCTCTCTGTAGCTGACAATGAAGCCTGAAAACACATTGGTCAAAAAGGAATCAGTTGATCAGCTTGAAATCTGATACCCGGGTGACTGGAGCCACTTATTTTCTTAATATTAATTTCCTCTTTCTGTGAAATACAGAGCTGGGAATGGTATTCCTCAGGATAATATAAATCTTTATGAAGTATATTAAAAATGCACTCATAAAGTATTAAGACAGCATTTCCCAAACCGTCTTCCTCAGAAAATGTCCTGCATATTGCTCTTTCACAAACGGTTTGAAAGTTAAATAACTGGGAAATGCTGCAGACACTATTTTCCAGTTTGAGAGATTCATAATAATTACTAGTACATTAAAGTAATGACATTTATTCAACTTTGCTTATTCCCAAATTTCCTAAACATTTTAAACTATAGACCACATCAGCCCCTTCTCTTTTTTTCTTGAGTCACATCCGTTAACTGGCTCACAGAGATGTTTTTCCATGAGGCAGAGTGCTAGGATGCATTATACAAATATGCAGCTGTCTTTTTAAAGTAGAAATCAAAGGATTTGGGTCCTCTCTTGGTTGTGAGGCTATATCCCATGGAATTCGGTACAGTTTTTAAATCTCTTAAGCTGCCATTAAAAAATAGTATGTTTAATTTAAAAGACTAATTTGGAATGCTTCAAACATTCAAGAAATAGAAAAAATGGTATGAAAGACACACCTGATATACTTTCAACTTAGATTTAACAGCTGTCAACGTTTTGCCATAAATACTCCTTTTTTAAAAAAAGAAAATGTTAACATAAAGTGAACTGAACAAAAATTATTAACAGGTATGTTTCTCAAAATGTGAAACAGGGGGTTTTACATCTTTGGTGACCAATTTGTCTTTTTATGAGCTTTGCCATTTATTCAAAACTGGGAGTGTATCTTTTTATGGAGGGTGGTAATTTTTATACACCATACGGCAATCTTGAAAGTTTTAAATTGTATTTTAACATTTTAAATTTTAGTTTTTAGATTTTAAATAAAATGCCAAGTATATTTTCAGTCAATCATACCTAGTCTGCCCATTTGATAATGCTTCAACTAATTTTTAAATTTGATTCTTTCTTTCAAAGTTTGTCTTGACACCAAATTAGACCTCAAAGATTGCTTTCAACCATCAATCTACAAACTAATACCTCTGAGCACTTCCAGGTGGTTTTATAAATAGCTTTAAGATGTATTTCCAAATTGATTGGTTTCTCAGATATTCCTTCTACAAATTTTAAAATCATTTCTACAATCAGAATAAGCGCTGGACAAATAACTTTTCAAATTCAGGAATATCATCAATAGTGCATTTATGTATTGAGACAAAGGTGAAATTTCATCTCAACTTACGCACTGAGATGAAAAGTAAAATTGTCTATCCTGGGTATTTCATATAAATGGAATCATACCATTTGTGATCTTTTGTATCTGGCATCTTTTATTGAGCATACTGTTTTTGAAGTACATCCATCTTGTAGCATGTATCAGTACTTTGTTTCTTTTCTATTGATGAATAATCTACTGTTTGAAGAGACCACGTTTTGTTCATCCTTCCATCCATTTCTGGACATTTGGGTTGTCATCACCTTTTAGCTACTTAGAGCAATGCTGCTATGAACATTTGTGTATTAGTCTTTTGTGTGAACAGGACATGTTTTCAGTTTTTTGGGTATATACTTAGGAATGTAATTACTGAGTCATATGGTAATTCTAGGGTTTAACTTATTAAGAAACTGGCAGACCATTTTTCATCAAAGCTATATCATTTTACATTCCCACCAAGAATGTACAAGTATTCCAATTTGTCTACATCCTTGTCAATACTAGTTATCTGTTTGTTTGTTTTTTTGATCCACTTTGAGTTAATTTTTGTGTAGGGTGTAAGACAGGGGTCCCCTTTCATTCCCTTGGCTATTGATGATACCCAGTTCTTCCATGCCCAATTACTGAAAAGACTATTTTGACCCAGTTCAGAGGATTTGGGGGCCTTGTCAAAAATCAGTTGACCATAGATTTGGTGGTCCATTTCTGCACTCTCCATTCTACTTCAATGGTCAATGCTTCTATCTTTGTGCCAGTACCATGCTGTTTTGACCACTGTGACTTTATAATAGGTTTCAAAGTCAGGGAGTATTAATCCTCCCACTTTGTTCTTCTTTTTTTAGATGCTTTCAGCTATTCGGGGTTGCTTTCCCTTCCAGATGAATTTGATAATTAGCTTTTCCAAGTCTTCAAAGTAAGTTGTTGGAATTTTGATTGGTGCTGTGTTCAATCTATAGATCAAATTTTCCAGCCAGCAGAACTCCTTTTGGTATTTCTTGTAGGGCCGGTCTCTTGTTGACAAATTCTTTCAGGACTTCTTTGCCTGTGAAAACTTTAACCTCTCCCTCATTTTGAAGGACAAGTTGGCTGGGTACAGAATTCTTGGCTGGAAGTCTTTGTCTTTCAGGATCTTAAGTATATCACACCACTGCCTTTTTGCCTCCATGGTGCTAGTTGAGTAGCCTGAACTCAGTCTTATGCGGTTTCCTTTGTATGTTGTAGATTGTTTTTCTTTTGCTGCTTTCAGAATTTTCTGCTTCTCTTCAGCAACTGACAGACTGATTAGTATATGTCTTAGGGAAGGCCTATTTGGATTTATTCTGTTTGAAGTTCACTGGGCTTCTTTGTCTTGCATATTTATGTCCTTTATAAGGGTTGGGAAGTTTTCCTCCATTATATCCTCAACTACTCTTCCTAGCCTTTTACTCCTCTCTTCTTCTGGGACACCACTGATTCTTATATTTGTGCACTTTGTTTTGTCTATCATTTCCCTGAGATCCAATTCAAATTTTCCCATCTCTTTTGCCATTTGCTGTTTTGAGTCTTCGAAGTCAGTTATCTGTCCTCTTTATCACTTATTCTTTCTTCTGCCTCTTCAAATCTGGTGTTGTGTGCCTCTACTATGTTCTTTATTTGGTCAACTGAGTCTTTAACCTCTGTGATATCTCCTATTTTTCTACCTATTCTTTCAAATTCCTCTTTATACTCTTCTACTGTCTTCTTGATCTCCTTTATCTCATTTGCCATCCCATTTATTATATTAAGTAGTTAAATGAACATCTTTGATTAGTTCCAACATCTGTGTCTCCTCTGGTGTTTTAATTTGGTCATTAAGTAGGGCTATATCTGTCTGCATTGTGATATGCTTAGTGATCTGTTATTTTCATCGCATGTAAATATCTTGACTGATTTGCTTTGGGAGTTGATTTCTTTAACTATTAGTAGTCTTAAGGCCTTGTGTTTGCAGGATGGATGTGCAGCAGGGAGCAGGGTACGAGGCAGGGCACAACCGTGCGGCGATTTGTTTCAAGGTAGGCACAGGTTGGGGATGTTATACTGGTGCTTGTGAACCTAGGCATCCAGCAGCCAGGGAGGATGTAGCTGTGCAGATGCACTGGTCTGGGGGGCACAACCCTGGTGTGCGCTGGCCTGGCACGTGGAGCCCTTTGTGTGCATACATAGAGCTGTGGCAGCAGGTCAGTGTTATGCGTTCATTCGTTGGGGGCAGATGTGACCCAGCTGCACAGGTGAGCACTATCTCAGGACTGGGAAGTGTGGCTGAGGGCTGTGCACTTGCGTGGTGGTGGGACTGCCATAAACTGAAGTTTCCAGAGCTGAAGGACGTGACTGGGGGCCCATGCACATGCATGGGTCTAGGAGTGCCATAAACTGATGCAGAGAGCTCAGGGGGTGCGGGGTGAGGCTGTGCAACACTGTGGGCGGGGGGGTGGCAGGAGTAGCCTGGGTATGGACGTTAGTGCCTGTGTTGGTTTGAAAGGATATATGTCCCCTAGAAAAGTTATGTTTTAATCAAAATCTCATCTTGTAAAGGCAGAATAATCCCTATTCAATACTGATGTCTAAATCTGTAATCAGATCATCTCCCTGGAGGTGTGATTTAATCAAGAGTGGTTGTTAAACTGGATTAGGTGACATGTCTCCACCAATTCGGGTGGGTCTTGATTAGTTAGTTTCTGAAGGTCTATAAAAGAGGAAACATTTTGAGAATGAGAGATTCAGAAAGAGCAGAGCAGAACGACATAGCCATGAGAAGCAGAGTCCACCAGCTAGCGACCTTTGGAGATGAAGAAGGAAAATGCTTCCCAGGGAGCTTCATGAAACAGGAAACCAGGAGAAGAAGCTAGCAGATGACGCTGTGTTCTCCATGTGCCCTTCCAGAGAGAGAAACCCTGACTATGTTCACCATGTGCCTTTCCAGATGAGAGAGAAACCCTGAATTTCATCAGCCTTCTTGAACCAAGGTATCTTTCCCTGGATGGATACCTTTGATTGGACATTTCTATAGACTTGTTTTAATTGGGACATTTTCTCGACCTTAGAACTGTAAACTAGCAACTTATTAAATTCCCCTTTTTAAAAGCCATTCCATTTCTGGTATATTGCATTCTGGCAGCTAGCAAACTAGAACGGCACCCATAGCCTTTATGCGCTGGTGACAGCCTGCAGGGAACAGGGAGGGGTGCAGGAGAGGTGGGGTGAGCTGCACTTGGGGTGGGAATGTGGGGTGGGTACCCACACTGGGGGCTGGTGGAGCAGGGGTGCTTGGAACGTGGGGAAGGGGAGTGGGTGACAGGGTTCAGGTGCATGGGATATGGGGTGAGTAGCCAGTCACAGGGCTGCGCTGGTGAGGGTAGCGTGCTCAAGAAACACAGCCTGGCTTACTTCCTAGTTCCTAGCTCCCATCCGTGCACTCCATGGGCTCTGTGCCTTTGTGCCAGGCTCCAGTTTTCTGCTTCTCAGTTTCTCAGTCTCTGCAACCAGGGCCACCCTATGTGGTGCAGAAGGCTCTCCTGGGTTAGTTGCACTATTGAATTGCCATCTCAGTCACCCTCCTTTCCTTCTCTAATTTTTCCATGGAGCACGGCTGAACTCAACCTACTCTATTCGGCCATCTTCCCGGAAGTCTGCTTTCTTTTTTTTAGTTACACTCATCCTAGTGGGTGCGAAGTGGCAATCCATTTCTGTTTTGATATGCATTCCCTAATAACTCATGACACTGAGCATCTTTTCATGTGCTTTTTGGCCATTTGTATATCTTCTTTTGAGAAATGTGTTTAGACAGTTTTTTTTTTAACTTCTATTTCATATCCTAAGGTTAAGATTGCATTTTAAAATGTTAACATTTTTCAAAAATAGCCAACAATAGTAACAAATGACTAAACCTTTTGGAAGTTATCAGTCTTCTCATAATGATTTTACCAAAAATGCTACAGGACAGGGAAATGCTTAAACTGTTTTTGTAAAGAGGTATTCCTGGTTGAAAAGGAATTTAAATTAAAAAAAATCAAAATAATTTATAAATTGGAGAATTTATAGAAAAAAGAAATGAGATTGTTATAAATGACTTAGGTGGGCAGCCAATGGCTTTATGTGAACTCTTGTAAAAACATTTATCACCAGTTATCACAATTATTTCATCTAGGCTATCTAATTTGTGGATGCACAACCCCTAGAGTCTGATGTTTTTGAGAGCAGGGATTACCTTATGATTCTTTCTATGTTCTTAAGACTGTGATTTGTACAATACCTATTCATTCAGAAAATACGAAGTGTCAATTTTCTTTATCATTTCTGGATTTCCTAGTCCCATTTTTTCTATTTTGATTTTTTAATCAAAATTTCTGTTTTGATTATTATATATCAAAATTGTTTTAAAATCTACTAAGGCGAGCCTCTGTCTTATTATTCGTGTTTTACTAGTTTTAAATAAGCAGATTATTTGGAAATTTTTCGACATAAACTTCCATACCACTTTTTGAAATTACACAAACTACTGGAATTTTAATTGGTATTACTATAAGCCTCTTGGAGCATTTAAAAAATTTCATTACACTTGATCTTTCCAAGTGTAATAAAAATAAAAGAAATAAAAGCTGTTTATTCTGCTGTTTAACTTAAGCAATAATCTTTATTAACCCATTCATTCATCCATTATTTATTTGTATCTTTACTTATGCCCTGTAACATTTTCACAAAGGATGAGTATTTACAGATACCATATAAGATTAATACCCAGAATTTACATTTTTTGTTTTGTTTACATGAACAAGATCTTTTTTTCCATGTATATTATAAACTGTGGATTTCTTCCAGAACTCACTTTTTGCAAACATAAATTATATCTATATATATGTATATAAGTTTTTAGTTGATTTCTTTAAATGTCCTAGATTTATACAGATACCAAATGATGTCACAGTATATGCTGATAATTGATTATACTTAATTATATGATTAACGGTTAAGAATTTTTCCTGTTTGATCTTTAATGAATATATATTTTCAATGTGTGGCTACAGTCTGACTGCTAAAACTCTTTTTAGAATATGTAATATAATTTTTAAGTTTCTGAGACTGGCCTATGCTAAACTTTATCTTGGGCTAATACTCTTCTCATAAGCTGATCTTTTAACAACTACAACCTAGTCTGCCATAACTTTGAGAAATACAACCATAAAGAGGGAAAACAACTAAGAAGATTGAGCTATAGTGTTTTTTTTTTCACAATTCCATACCACCAGGAATAACTAAGTAGAACAAACTTCAGAGAAATTAGTCCTAAGTTAGATCACTGTTATCCCCCGTGGCAGGGGTGGGGGGTGCGGGAAGCAGTCTGAGTCATATAATTCAAATAGGGAAGATAGAACGATGGTATATTCATTGCCTGACTACACTGGCACGACTCACTTTAACAAAAATTCTCATATTTAAACATACATAAAGATAACTAGTGATAGCTGCTTACTAAAACTATGTTAGTCATGGCTAACTTCTACTGAACCATCATTTTAATTCATTCATTTCCTTATTCACTATTATACATCAAGCACTACGCCAGTGCAGGAGACACAATGCTAAACAAGAATCATTTTCCTTTTTCCTCTGTAAGCTTACAGACTAATACAACGGCCAACATATATTTTCATTAAGGGGCCAGATAACAAACATTATGGCTTTTTTGTGTGTGTTATACAGTCTCAGTGGCAGCCATGCAACTTGGCCGCTATAACACAGAAATAGTCATAGACAATACATAAAAAATAAACATGGCTGTGTTCCAGTAAAACATTATTTACAAAACAGTGGGGGACCAGGTAACTCATGGGCTAGTTTGCCAAACCTTGATTCAGAGGAAAACAATACACTAAGAAGCATTTTCAGTGCTATATGGCAAATGCAATGTTAGTGATAAGCAGAGTACTATAGAAACATGGTCTTACATCAATAAAGGATTCTAGGAAGGAGGTGACAATCCAACTGGAAATTCCGTTTTCTCAATTTCCACAGATGTAGTTTTGTATTATGTGCCATTAATACAAAGCAACTCAAAATCTTATCCTGAATATGTAAAACCAGTTTGACTGTATAAGAATTGCTTTATTATATATTTTCTCTTGACTGTTTATCAAAAATTACACCGCAAACATATTTGAATGCTTACCTTGAGTTACTGTTTTAAGAACAATTAAAGTTGATAAAAATCTCAGTGGTAAATTGGAGCTCTTAAAGAAAGCAGCTGTCTTTGGTTTATTCTCCACAGAATGCTCTACAGAATCACCATGAATTCCCTTAATTGCTACTCCTTTGAATATATCTTCACCCAATCTCCTCAATGTTGATGTCAGAGCTGAATGCTGTTAAAAATATGTACTATTTTAGTATACTTATTCATGTTCAGAAATGAAAAAACCCACTTAGAAATTCTAACTAAGGTACATTTTAAACACTACAATCAAATACACGAACTAAAAATAAGTTAACCATTTTACCAATTAAAAAAATTAAATGGTGTTGAAATTATGCAAGATTGGAAAGTAACAGTTTTACAATCAATTCTTTAAAAATTAAGTATGACCATTTTTCTAAAAGAAATGGACATATGTTTCATTTCATTTCAATCAAAATATTTAATATTTTAATATTTCAATTTCCAAATATTTTAAGATCATGATATATTTCTGACAGAGAAATATTCATGGAACTCAGGCAAACTACCTCTCTATCAATTTTTTATTCTTTCACTGTTATTGATCACTGGTTTATTATGTACATCTCACTATCTTAGCTTACATAATGATCAAGTGCAGCCTCACTACCTTATGGCTAGCTCAGTATGACTATAAAAGTTAGTGATTTTGATAACTTTTCACAATTTTAAAATAATAAAATACATGGTTAAAACCATGGATAGAGAATAGAATGGAACAAGAAAATAGGCAAAACAAATAATGGCATAGAAATAACTATAAAATAACAGAGGCTTTAATGGTATTCTATATTTCATTTAAAAACCCAACAAAGGGAAGCCACTTCTAACCACTACAGATAACACTGCTTAAGCCAGACTTAGACATAACTTAAAAGTCCTTTATTATCCAATGTGGATAAAAGGATTAGCTTTTGGGGCGGCTGCCGTGGCTCAGCAGGCAGAGCTCCGACCTGCCGTGCTAGAGGTCTGGAGTTCGATCCCTGGTGCCTCCTGCCCATATGCAAATTAAAAAAAAAAAATTAAAAAAAAAAAAAAAGGATTAGCTTTTGAATGACTGTATCTAAAATTAGAAACATTTATATTGAGATTTTGTGGATATCAGAAGCCAAATAACTGAGTGGTGTTTTGCTCAAAAGTGCAACTGAATTTAAATACACTGTCATTAAGTTTTTAGTATCATTAGGAAAAAAATAATGCATCTATGGTTTAAAACTTTTGTCTAATAAGATAAGACATAGTTCAAAAACTATGGTAGTAATTATGTTAGAATTGTGGGATTAAGGCAATTTCCCTTATTTGCTGTTTTTTAATTATCTGTAATGCTTTATACTACCTTTTTTTTTGGTGTGGGGGGGTATGTGCAGGCTTCAAAATTGAATCCCGGTCTCCTGCCTGGCAGGCAAGAATTCTAAACTGAGTTATCCTTGCACCGCTATACTACTTTTTATAATGGAAAAACAAACCGCATTTTATTTTTTTTTAAATATATGCTGATGTTTTTTCCTTTTGATTGAAGATGAGAAACACCAACAAAGAAACACACTGTTACTAAAGTTTCACCTAAGGATTCTGACATCTTCAATGAAACCAATCTGGTGCCAAAATATTCATCCATTCACTCATTATATAATACATGAATTTCCTTGTTCATCTTTACCAGAATTCTATTGATAATATTAGCACTAGGCCATATTTCATAGGTGGACAGGTAGCCTTCTCTAATAGTAAGCAAAAATATGTTAAGAATTTAACCCCCAAATTCAACAAAATTTCAAAAAAAACAAAAACAAAATACAAGACATCAGCTTCTAGAAAGATGGAGCAAACATAATTTCCCCTAGTCCTCCTGCTGTTAGCACAACTAAGAATTTTGGTCATTATATACAGACCAAAACATAAGAAGACTCTGAAAGGTAGACAGAAGGGATATGAGCTAGGGATCTCAGTATCCAGCAAACAACATATTAGTAAGGTCCCTAAGTTTTCTTTTTGCTGCATATATCCCAGATTTGGAGCTGAAAAAGCTGACAACGAGGAAATGTCAACAAGTGCAAACAAAAAAAAAAAAGAAGCCCCAACAGAAGTAAGTCTTGCCTTGTCAGTAACTACCTTAAAAGTAAAAGGATTAAACTCACCAGTCAATAGACAGAGTCTGGCAGAATGGATAAAGAGGTATTATCCAAATATATGCTATTTACCAGAGTCACCACCTTAGATCCAAAGACAAAAATAAGGTGAAAGTGAAAGGACAGAAAAAATATTCCATGCAGAAAGTAACTGAAAGAGAGCTAGATGCTACTATATTAATATGAGACAAAAAGACTTTAAGTCAGAAACTATTACAAAAGACAAAGAATGAAATAAGATATCGATAAAAAGATTGATTCAACAACTAGGTATTATAATTATAAACATATATGGTCTAACAACAGGGACTCCAAAGATAGGAAGCAAAAACTGATAGAACTGAAAGGACAAGTTTTACTGTGAAAGGTGGAGACTTCAATATACTATTATCAATATTGGAGAAAACATCTAGACAGAACATAGACAAGGAAATAGAGGACCTGAAAAATAGTAATACTAAACAAATTAGATCTAACAGACATATATAGAAGTCTTCACAAAACAGCAGCAGAATTAACATTCTTTTCAAGTGAACATGGATCATTCTGCATGATAAATCACATGTTAGAGCCCAGGAAAAGTCTCAATAAATTAAAAAATACTGAAATCATATAATGTATCTTCCCTAACGATACAGAATGAAGGTAGAAACTAATAACATAAGTATTATGGTTTGAAGCTGTATGTACCCCAGAAAAGATTACGTACTTTAAATCCATTCCATTTTTAAAATATTTTTATTGAGTTATCTTCATGTACATACAGTTTATCCACAGCATGCAATTAATGGCGCACAGCATCATCACAGTTGTGTCTTCATTACGATGATCATTTTTAGAACATCTGCATCACTCCAGAAAAAGAAATAAGAAGAAAAAAGAAAAAACTCATACATCCTATATCCCTTACCCCTCCCTTTCATTGACTACTAGTATTTCAATCTACCCAGTTTATTTTACCCCTTATACCCCCTATTATTTATTTATTTTTATCAATATTTTTTTGCTCATCTGCCCATTCCCTGGATAAAAGGAGCATCAGAAACAAGGTTTTCAAAATCACACAGTCACATTATAAAAGCTATATCGTTATACAATGATCTTCAAGAATCAAGGCAACTGGAACAAAGCTCAACAGTTACAGGTACTTCCCTCCGTCCACTCCAATACACCATAAACTAAAAAGGGGTATTGTGCTGGTTTGAAAGGATGTATGTACCCTAGAAAAGCCATGCTTTAATCCTAATCCCACTTTGTAAAGGCAGCCATTTCTTTTAATCCCTATTCAGCATTGCATGTTTGAAACTGTAATTAGATCATCCCCCTGGAGATGTGATGTACTCGAGAGTGGTTCTTAAGCTGCATTAGGTGATGACATGCTCCACCCATTTGGGTGGGTCTTGATTAGTTTCTGAAGTCCTGTAAAAGAGGAAACATTTTGGAGAATGAAGGAGATTCGGAGAGAGCAGAGAATGCTGCAGCACCACGAAGCAGAGTCTACGAGCCAGCGACCTTTGGAGATGAAGAAGGAAAATGTCTCCCAGGGAGCTTCATGAAACAGGAAGCCAGGAGAGAAAGCTAGCAGATGACGCTGTGTTCACCATTTGCCCTTCCAGATGAGAGAGAAACCCTGAACTTCTTCGGCCTTCTTGAACCAAGGTATCTTTACCTGAATGCCTTAGATTGGACCTTTCTATAGACTTGTTTTAATTGGGACATTTTCTCGGCCTTAGAATTGTAAACTAGCAACTTACTAAATCCCCCTTTTTAAAAGCCATTCTGTTTCTGGTATATTGCATTCTGGCAGCTAGCAAACTAGAACAGATATCTATATAATGCATAAGAATATCCTCCAGGATAACCTCTCAATTCTGCTTGAAATCTCTTAGCCACTGAAACTTTATTTTGTCTCATTTCTCTCTTTCCCCTTTTGGTCAAGAAGACTTTCTCAATCCCATGATGCCAGGTCCCAGCTCATCCCCAGGAATCATGTCCTACTTTGCCAGGGAGATTTATACCCCTGGGAGTTTATGTCCCAAGTAGGTGGGGGTAACTCATTCATTTTGATTAGATTACTTCAGTTAAGTTATGCACCAAGGTAGGTCTTAATTCTCTTACTGGAGTCCTTTAAAAGAGAGAGAGAAGATAAAGAAAAAAAGCCTGCTGAGAGAGGAAGCCACTGAAGTTAGAGATTGGAAGCAACAAAACCTGGGAGAAAAGGGGAAGAAGGGAGAGACCAGCAGATGTTGTCATGTGCCTGCTCATATGACAGGAGCTGAAGATTGCTGGTAGTCAGTCATTGTGGAAAAGGTATTGTCAAACTGATGCCTGAATTTGGACATTTTTATAGCCTCAGAACTGTAAATTTATAAGTTAATGAATCCCTACTATAAAACCAATCCATTTCTGTTATATTGCATTTTGTCAGCTTTAGTAAACTAAAACAAGAAGGAAAATGTACAAATATATGGAAATTAAACAGTGTACTCTTAACCAATGGGTTAAAGAAGTCAAAAAGGAAAATGAAAATACTACTATATATAAAAACTGCAGGGATAAAGTAAAGGCAATGCTCAAGAGAAATTTATGCCTATAAATAGCTAGATTTAAAAAAGAGGAAAGATATCAAATCAATAACCCAATTTCACATCTTGAGAAACTAGGAACAGAAGAGAGAAATAAATCTAAAGTTAGCAGGAGGAAGGAATTAATTAACTTTAGAATGGAGATAAATGAAATGGAGAACAGAAAAACAAGAGAAACAAAAAAAGTTGGTTCTTCAAAAAATCAATAAAACTGACAAACTTTTAACTAAATTGACAAAGAAAAAAGAGAAAAGACAAATAACTAAAATTAGAAATGAAAATGGTGCTATAACTACAGATCTTACAGATATAAAAAAGGATTATAAAAGAATATTATGAACAATTGTATTTCAACAAATTATAATAATTCAGATGGAAAAGACAAATTCCTAGAAACATACAAATTACCTAAACTGATTCAAGAAGAAACAGAAAATCTCAACAGACCTATAAAAAAGAAAGAGACTGAATAAAAAATCAAAAACCTTCCATCAAAGAAAAGTGCAGGACCAGGTGGATCACTGACAAATTCTACCAAAGAGCTGAAGAAGAATTAACAGCAATTCATTTCCAACTTTTCCAAAAAATTCAAGAAGAGGGAATACTTCCTAATTCATTCTAAATAACCAGCATTATCTTGATACTAAAGCTAGATATAAGATAGAAAACAAAATTCAGCCCAATTTCATTATGAATAAATATATGCAAAAACCGTTAACAAAATACTAGAATACCTAATCCAACAGCACACTAAAATGATTATCACCATGACCAAGTAGGATTTATCCCAGGAATGCAAGAGTGGCTTAACACCGAAAATCAACCAATGTAAAATATCACATTAACAAAATGAAAAAAAGTCACATGATCATCTCAATAGATGCAGAAAAGGCATTTGGCAAAATTCAACATCCTTTCATGATTAAAACACTCAGAAAACTAGGAATAGAAGGTGTTTTAGTTAGGGTTTACTAGAGAAACAGAATCAACAGGGAACACTTGCAAATACAAAATTTATAAAAGTGTCTCATGACCACGGGAACGCAGAGTCCAAAATCCACAGGGCAGGCTGTGATGCTGATGATTCCAATGGAGAGTCTGGATGAACTCCATAGGAGAGTCTTGCCGGTTGAAGCAGGAAGGAAAAGAGCCTGTCTCTTCTGAATCCTCCTTAAAAGGCTTCCAGTGATTAGACTGAGCATCACTCATTGCAGAAGACACTCCCTTTGGCTGATTACAAATGGAATCAGCTATGGATGCAGCTCATGTGATCATGATTTAATTCTATGAAATGTCCTCATTGCAACAGACAGGCCAACACTTGCCCAACCAGACAAACAGGTACCACCACTTGGCCAAGTCAACACATGAACCTAACCATGACAGAAGGGAACTTCCTCAAGATGATAAAGGGCATGTACAAACAATCCACAGCTAAGATTTTGCTCAGTGGTGACAGATTGAAAGGTTTCTCCCTAAGATCATAACAAGACAAGGATGTCTTGTCATCTCTACTATCCAACATTGTACTGGAAGTTCTAGTCAGAGCAAACAGGAAAGAAAAAGAAACAACAGGTATCCAAACTGGAAATGAAGAAGTAAAACTATCTTTGCAGATGACATGATCTTATATATAAAAAGTCCAAATGAATCCACAAGAAAGATACTAGAGCTTATAAATGAATTCATCAAAATTAAAGGTTACCAGATCAACACACAAAAAACAATGTGTTTCTAATACACTAGCAATGAACCATCTGAAGATGAAATTAAGAAACAATTCCATTAATAACCATATATAAAAGAAAAAAATGTCCAGGGATAAAATTAGCCAAGGAGTTGAAAACTTACACACTGAAAACTATAAAACACTGCTAAAAGAAATTAAAGTATAAATAAATGGAAAGATATTCCATGCTTATGCGTTGTAAGATTCAATGTCATTAAGACAATACTACTCAAAGCTATTTACAGATTAAATACATTCCCCATCAAAATTTCAGTAGCTTTTTTTGCAAAAATGGAAAAGTCAATCCTCAATTCATATGGAATTGCAAAGAGCCCCAAGTAGGCAAAACAATTAGGAAAAAGAGCAAAGATGGAAAATTCACATCCCCCAATTTCAAAACTTATTATAAATCTACAATAATCAACACAGTGTGGCAATGGCATTAAGTCAGATATATAGACCAATGGAACAGAATTGAAAGTCCAGAAATAGATCCACACATTTTTGTCCAAATGAGTTTTCACAAGGGTGCCAAGTACATGCAATGGGGAAAGAAGGGTCTCTTTAATAAATGGTGCTGGTAAAAGTAGATTTCCACATTCAAGAGAATGAAATTGGACCCCTACCTCACATTATACACAAAAATCAACTCAAAATGGTTAAAGGACCTAAATATAGGAGCTAAAATTTAAAACCTCTCAGGAGGTATCATGGGGATAATCTTTATGCCTTGGAGTCAGCAATGGATTTTAGATGTGACAACAAAAGCAGGGGCAACAAAAGAAAACACAGATAAATTTGGCTTCATCAAAATTAAAAACTTCTGTGCATCACAGGACACCACCAAGAAAGTGAAACAACTTACAGAATGAGAGAAAATAGCTGCAAATCATATCTTGGATAAAGGCTGAATTTCCAGAATATATAAAAAGCTCTTATAACTCAACAACTATGCTCAGGCTCTTTTAAATAACCTAATTAAAAACTGGGCAATAACTTAAATAGATATTTCTCCAGAAAAGATATTAAATGATGAATAAGTACATGGAAGATGCTCAACATTATTAACCATTAGGGAAATGCAAATCAAAACCACAATGAAATACCACTCCATAACCACAAGGATGGTTGTTGTTAAAAAGCAAAACAAGATAAAACAGAAAACAATAAGTGTTGGAGAAGATGCAGAAACTGGAACTCTAGGGCACTGTTGGTGGGAATGTAAAATGGTATAACCACTATGGAAAGCAAATATGGTGGTTCCTCAAAAAGTTAAATATAGAATTACTATTTGACTGAGAACTCCCACTTCTAGGTATACACCCAAAGAAAGTGAAGACAGGGTTGCACCTATATACTTGTACACCGATGTTTTTAGCAGCATTATTCACAATAGCCATCAAAAGAAAAGAAAAACAAATCACAATAGCCGTAAGATGGAAATAACCCAAATGTCCATTAACAAATGAGTAGATAAAAAAATGTGGTACATATACACAATGGAATATTATTTGGCCATAAAAAGGAATGAAGTTCTGGGACATGTTGCAACATGAATGACTGATGAAACCATTAAAATAAGCAAGGCACATAAGGGCAGATATTATGTGATTTCACTTATATGAAATATCTAGAAATAGCAAATTTGTAGACATAAAAAGTAGATTAAAGGTTACCGGGGTATGGGAGGAATGGAGAAGTAGGTATATAATAATTGCAAACAGATTTTTTTCAATAAAATTAATTTTTTTTTAAATCTCCCAAGGAAAAGACTGTCTTCTCTAGCTAAAGGACTAAGAAAGGGGCAATCTAGCAAGACAAGAAACTTTTAGATAAAAACTACTTTACTACAGCTGAACACAGAAAAAGCTGTGGGCCAACCCTGCTTGTTCCAGAGAAGTCTAATGGAGGGCCTACACCTTCACCATCAACAGGCTGTAGCAAAGTCAGTAGAGGCTACGTGGGGGGGGGGGGGGGGTAGTATTAAGGCACTCATACCACCCCTCCCAGCCACAGGAGTATCAGTGGGGGCCTGGGGGGGAATCCAGAACTCCCACCCTCACTCAGCAGTCATGAGGAGATCCTTCAGTACGTGTTCATGAGGCTTCTGTAAACCTAGGAGGAACTTAGACTTCTACCCACACTGGGTGGTAGGGAGGCAGCAGTCACCTTCCCTGAGTCAGAGGGGTGTCATAGAAAGCCAGACAAAACAAAAGGTTTAAATAAGATCCAGAACCTCATAACAAAGTATCTAAAATGTCCAGATTTCAATCTAAACTCACTCATAATACCACAGAATGCAAGGCTGGTTCAGTACTTGAAAATCAATTAGTGTGATCCACCAATTAAAGAAAAAAAACTATACAATCATATCAACAGATATTTGATAGAGTTCACTATCCATTCATGATAAAATTATCTAAAAAACTGGAGGGTGCATGGATAGTTCAGTGGTTAGAATGCCTGTTTTTCATGTGTGAGACCCAGGTTCAATTCCCAGACGACGTACCTGCGCCCCCCACCCCCGCCCCGCTCAAAAAAAAAAACTGGAATAGAGGGGAATTTTCTCAACTTGATAAAAATCATCTATTCAATGCTCACCCCACTAAGATGGGAACTAGGCAAGGATGCTCACTCTCTCCACTCTTAATTAACATAGTTCTAGGATTTCTAGCCAATGCAGTAAGGTAAGAAAAGAATAAAGACGAAAAACGAAGAAATAGAGGAGGATGGTATCAAGATGGTGACATCTGACATCTTCCAGAAAGTCTTACATCAGAAACTAACAAAATGGCAAATTCCACTTGCTTGGAACTTTGGGGGGATGACAGAATCTGGAGAAGGACTCTACAAATTCTGAATTAAAAAAAAAAAGGTTGTATATCTGAAACTCAGAATGCCAGTCCAGATCCCTTCCCTTTACTCAATCCCATGCAATTTAAAAGCCATACAGTGGCAGCACAGCCCAGATACCTTCTGACATACACACAATCCACAGAGCCACTCACATAAGCACGAAAGAATTCCATGAACATCCAGGCCCAGGATTCCAAGGCTACAGAGACCCAGGGGAGAATCCAAGAAGCATGCATACAAAAGAGCTCCCAGGAAATAACAGATACCCAGATACCCATGGCAGAACTGATGGTAGGCAGTGCAAACATCTAAACTGAACTCTAACTGCTAGAACATTTAAACGAAAAAAAAAATGTGTTTTTGAATGCTGGTTGCATCTGGCTCCCTGGAGTGAGATATCCTAATATGGAAATTATTAGGGGCAGAAAAGCCTTCTGGAAAAATTGAATTGATGTAAGACAGGATAGGTCCGGACAGAAAAGTGTAATGTAAAAAGTGAGGGAGAAGAGTTGAGCTGAGGAGAAAGTTCTACAAAAAGACAAAAAAGAACAGATCAGGACTCGTGGAGAAGGAACAAAGGAAAGGAAGCCTCCTGGAAACCAAACAATTGCAGATAAAAGGGTAATCTTAAAAGTTGCACTGCATATTCAAGACAAGAAGCAGGTATAGAAGACCTGAGAAAATCTGAGCAGTTAAACGAGAGCTGCTCTAAAGGTTCAGTAAAAGCTGAACCAAGCACTGAAGAAGGCCCTTAGTACATAGCCAATGTGAAACATTAGGCAAGAGAGAAAAAAATGAGTTTCAGAGTAAATTCATCAAAATAATCAGATGCTCATACGCCAGCAATAAATTATAAGCCATACTAAGAAACAGGAAGATATGGCCAAAGGGAAAAGGCTAACTAACACTTCAGAGGAGATACAGACTTTAGAACAATTAATCAAAGAAGTTCAAACAAATCTCCTAAATCAATTCAAGGAGATGAAGGAAAATATGGATAGTAATAAATCATTGGTGGATATAGAGCTAAAAAGAAGAGAATGTGTGAACACAAAGAAAAATTAAAACATTTGAAAAGAAGCATAACAGAAACTAATGGGATGAAAAGCACAGTAATGGGGATTAAAAATACACTAGAGGCATGTAACAGCAGCTCTGAACAGGCAGAAGAAAGAATCAGTAAACTGAAGACAAGATAATCGAAATCACACAATCAGAAGAAAAAGTAAAAGAATAGAAAAACTTTAGCAGTGTCCAAGGAACTTGTATGACAGCATGAAGTATATCAATATACACATGAAGGGAGTTACAGAAAAAGGGGCAGAAAAATATCTGTGGAAATAATGTCCAAAAATTTCACAGCTGTTACAAAAGACAGAAATATACGTGTGCAAGAAGTACAATATATGTGGAACAGGATGAACCCTAACAGACTAACTCCAAGACACATGCTAATCAGAACGTCAAATGCCAAAAACTGAATCCTGAATGCAGTTAGAGAAAAGTAATCCAGTGCATCCAAAGGATCTTCAATAAGACGACGCTCTGATTTCCCACCAGAAACCAAAGAGGTGAAAGGGCAGTAGTATGATATATTTAAGGTACTGAAGGAGAAAAACTGCCAGCCAGAACTGTGCTTCAAGAATAAGAGAGCGTTTAAGACATTCACAGATAAACAAAAAATGGAGAGTTCATGACTAAAAGAGCTGCTCTAAGAGAACTGCCAAAGGGAGTTCTTCAGGTTGAACGGAAATACCAAAGAAGGTGGCTTGAGGCAGCCTGAAAATGTGAAGATTTTCAGCAAAGGTGACTAAATGAGTAAATATATTGTATCCTTAGTATATAACTCTACTCTTTAATTCGACAGCAGTTAGAATACAGTTGAATAAGAAGTGATTTCCTGATAACAGACCTTCAAAATATAAAGAGGTCATGTGGAATAAAAACAACATAAAGAGGGAAAATGGAGGGATATGGGAACAGAGGATGTTACTGAAGTCAAACTGGAATGTTTTCAAACTAGTAGGTTATAGATTTAGGTTGTGTAGAATAAACCCCAAGGTAATGACAATAGTATTTTAAAAATATACCTTTAGAAAGGGATCAGTCAGATACATCACAAAAAATCAAATATACAGAAAAGGAGGCTATAATAAAGGAAAAGAGAGATTAAAAAAAAATGTAAGACATATGAAAAACAAAGGACAAAATTGGAGTGGGCATAGCCTAGATGTTCCGGGGAATGGGATAGGGATCAAGGCTGATGGTGAAGTTGTGCAGAGAGGGTGGAGTTTGATGGATAAGTATGATTGCTGAATCATTATACTGATATTTCTTTTGGTCTCCTGTACTTCAGAGCAGTTGGAGGTAAGGGCCTGGAATTGTGGGGTTGTGAGCCATACCAAATCTGATAAGGATTTAATTTTCAGAATCCAAAGAAGCAATCCTACAATTCAACAATAAAAACTCAAATAACCCAATTAAAAAATGGTGAATGGCTCAGTGGCAGAATTCTTACCTGCCATGCCAGAGACCCAGGTTCAATTTCAAGAGTCTGCCCATGCCAAAAAAAAGGTCAAAAGACTTTTAGTTTGTAAACTGTCAAAATGCAATATACCAGAAATGGAATAGCTCTCAAAAAGGGAATGTATTAAGTTGGAAGTTTACAGTTCTGAGGCCATGAAAATGTCCAAATCAAGACATCCAGAGAAAAATACCTCAACTCCAAAGAAAGGGCCGATGAAGTTTGGGGTTTCTCTCTCAGCTGGGAGGGCAATGGCAACTTCTGCTAGCTTTCTCTACTCATTTCATAAGGCTTCCCCAGGGACGTTTTCCTTCTGCATCTCCAAAGGTCTCTGGATATGTGGGTTCTGTCGGTACTGTGGGCTCTAGAGCTTTTTCCCAAATGGCTCCCTCTATAAGTCTCCAGATAGCAACCCCACCGTGAATGGGTGGAGAAACATCTCCATGGAAACCACCTAATCAAAAGGTACTACCCACAATTGGGTGGGTCACATCTTCCCACCCAGTAATACTGAATGAGGATTAAAGAACGAGACAGTTTCAAACTGGCAGACCTGAATAGACATTTCTCCAAAAAAGACATTCAAATGGCCAAAAATCACATGAAAAGATGCTCAACACTACAAGCCATCAGGGAAAAGCAAATGAAAACCACATTATACCATTTTATAGCCATGAGAATGAGTACCATTAAAAGAAAAATTGTTGGAAGGATGTAGAAAAACATTACTGGTGGGAATGCAAAATGGTGCATCCTCTGTGGAAAACAGTGTGGCAGTTCCTCAGAAAGTTAAATATAGAATTACCATATGACCCAGCAATCCCACTACTAGAATTAATAGCAGGGACACAAACAGATACTTGCACACTGATTTTCACAGCGGCATAATTCACAACTGCCAAAAGATGGAAGCAGCCCTAGTATCCACCAACAGATGCATGGAAAAGCAAAATGTGGTGTACATATATACAATGGAATATCATGCAGTTATGAAAAGGAACAAGGTTCTAATGCATGTGACAACATGGATAAAGCTTGATGAACTTGTATTACATGAAATAAACCAGACACAAAAAGATAAATACAGTAAGATCTTACTGAAATGAAACTTAGAAAAAGCAGATCCTTAGAGTCAGAAATAAAAAAAACAGGTTACCAGAGTTGAGGGAGAGCTAGGGAATGGGGAGTTAAAACTTCAATGGTATAGAATCTCTGTTGGGCATGAAGGTAAAGTTGAATAATAGTGATAGTTCACAACACTGAATGTAATTAACACGACTAAATTATATATCTGAATGTGGTTAAAGTAGTAATTTTAGGTTATATATATGTATTCATCAGGGTTCTCTAAAGAAACAGGACCAGCAGGAGAGATCTGTAAATACACAATTTACAAAAGTGTCTCACATAACTGTGGGGAAGCAAGAGAGCCAAATCTGAGAAGAGGCTGTGAGACTGGCAACTCCGATGAAAGTTCTCAACGAATGCCACAGGAGAGGCTCGCTGGCTGATGAAGCAGTGAAAATTCTCTCTCTTAAAAGTCTTCAACTGAGTGGGTCAAATCCAACTGACTAGATTATCACATCTTAGATCAACCAAGGTCCTGTCTCCCGCAGGACCTGTCTCCCGCAGGACCTCAGTTGATGGTAGATGTCATCAGCCACAGCTGCCACTGCCTATGTATATTCTAACTTTGGGCCACTTTGTTACCCATAGAAATGATGGCAAGGTATCTTGCCTGAAGTTCTGCCCTTTGGGAAGGTTTCCTCTAACTACTATTTTTCAAAGCTACTTCTGAGTGGGGATGCATTGTAGCCATCATCTATTTTCAGCTTGCACCCCTATACAGAATTTACTCACCCATGAATAAAGTTCAGGTATGTTTCTCTTCCATCACACAGGAAAAAAAGGTGTTAATAAGTATGAACTGAGACAGAAGCACTGGTGCAACAATGGTAGATGATGTGGGAGTCTGGGCTACCTGCTTATGTAGTTTACTTCTGTCCCCTAGCTGTGTTTGCGTTTGATCCTGGGTTTATCTTCTATCTTACAATGGATCGCTGCATGTCTAGGCACAACATTAGGATTTCCACTAACAGAATCCAGCTCACAATGGGCGGTTTTAGCTGCATGGCCACTTGGCATCTCATTGTCAGGTATTACACCTCTACCAAGGTCTGGTAGCCCATAAGAAGCTATTTGTTGAAAGGCGTTTGCTACAGATGACATTACCTCAATCTGGAATCCTTGGAGTCTGCTTTGTGATTGGGACTTGACACAAACTATGCACAGCATCTTTCCCCACCACTCATATATCTAATACCACAAGATACGCTGGGTTGTATGGCCCAAGTGGTAGGACTACTTACGCTGCAGTCTGGACCTGCTGCAAAATCCTTTCTTGCCCTGGACCCCACTCAAAATCATTTATTACAATACACTTGGGTCTATGGACCCATTGTGAACCAGGCTTGGGCCAGGACTCCCATTTACTACCTGGCCTCCATAGCTTTCACTTTAGCAGAGAGCATATAATGGTATTTCAGGTCTGTAGGTGTTGAGTGCTTTCACGACTGTATGGTTATCCAAGTAAATTACTATAGGAAAAGGTCCTGTTGGAAAAGGATTGGGGGAATCATTGTGCACACTTGCAGGGCCTCTCCTTCAGCCAATGGGTCTGGCCACCATCCATCTTTGATTTATTGTCCACCTGGTTTGGACAGTTAAGCACTGCCATTTATTCTCTGTTGCTTTGGGGTCCCATCATCTTCATTTTACTATCAGTGAGCCCAGCTGAGTAATGACATCTCCTACCTTCATTCCTGACCCACAAAGGAGACGTGCCATTGAATTCCTTAGTAATTCCTGGGCCCCCTCTCACTAACACATTCTTTATTGCTCTGGTAAATGGAGTGCATTCTGGGCCTTCCCATGGCACACATCATTTGGTAGGTTTTCCAGTCTTACACAGTATATTCTTTCTAACATGCCCACTACTGCCATGGCAATTCTGGCTTTTCTGCCTTCCTTAGTGTGTACAGTTTTTTTTCATGCTTCTAGGAGCCGTCCTAACTGCATGCTTATACCATGTCCCCTGAATCTTGCCAGTATGTTAAATCTAATATCCTGGGAGTATGGTCCCAAATTGATAAACTTCCCCTTATTGAACTGCCTCCCCCTCCCCAATCCACCCACAAAACATCTTAATATCCAGTCCCCTGTACAATCTTCTAGACCTTGCTGGTATGTGCTGCTCCAAAATTCCATCCTAAGCAGGATTAGGATTTAACTGTTTTACAACCAAAGTATATCCACTGTCTCCACTCCACATTTGGACCTCATCCTTTTCTTCCATTGCCTTATGTAGTCTTCCCAAAATTTACTCTCTTCAACATTGGCATCTTACTATGCAAGAGTCTAATGCCATGTCTAGAATGAGTTCCTTGTGTCTTTCCTATAATCCAGAGGATTCATAAAAATTTAAAATTGGCCAAATCTTAATGACTCCAAAACTCCTTTATGCCTAAACTTCGTTTCCAGTCTTTAAATTCATTCTTTAACCTCAGCTAAAAAATACCTAAAATTCCATTATTTAATTGACACATATGACTTACATGTGGAACAACTGGTTAAATGCTCTTAGAATTTTAAAAACGTTACACGTATTGGTTTTTCTTTATTACATAATTTTATTATTCCCAAATGATTCCAATCATGTATGATTTTTCCCCAGATAGAAAAATACCTGGTATGTATGCTCCTTCTGTATTAATACCTGAGACTGTCAAAACCTATCATTATTGTTTATAGCTCTCTTCCTCTGAGGCTTTCCCTGAGCTCAGAAAACAGGACTGAGAGGCATCCATGTAATCTACAAAGGTAGTGCATCTTTCCCCAATAAATGAGCTGGTGATAACAGATGGAAACCAAGGTATTACAGGTGATACATGGAAACAGAAAAGGTAAAATTAAAATTTGCTTATAAGACTTATTTCCTAACCTTCTAATCACTCACTGCTTGTTTAGAATATTCTTATAACTGAATTGGGTGAACTGGAAAGGTTTTATTTTTATAATTCTACTAATGTTCTATGAATTTATCTATGAATGTTTACTTCAAAGAACAGTAAGACACATATCACCTTACAGGGAAAAAAAAAAATTTAGGCCTAAGAGTTACCCCTAGAAAACCTCTTTTGTTGCTCAGATGTGACCTCTCCCTTAAAGCCAGCTCAGCAGGTGAACTCACTGACCTCCCCACTACCTGGGACATGACTCGCAGGGGTGTAAATCTCCCTGGCAACGTGGGACAGGCCCTGGCATCAAGGAATTGAGAAAGCCTTCTTGACTAAAAGGGGGGAGAGAGAAATGGGACAAAATAAAGTTTCAGTGGCTGAGAGATTTCAGAGTCAAGAGGTTATCCTAGAGGTTATTCTTATGCATTACATAGATGTCCCTTTTTAGATTACTTGAATGGATGGAGGGAAGCACCCATACTGCTGAGCTGTGTTCCAGAAGCCTTGATTCTTGAAGAAGATTGTATAAACATTTAACTTTTACAAAGTGACTATGGGATTGTGAAAACCTTGTCTGTTGCTCCTTTTATCCAGGGTATGGACGGATGAGTAAAAAAATATGGGTAAAAGATAAGTAAATCACAGGGGGGACAAAGGGTAAAATAAATTGAGTAGATGGAAATACTAGTGGTCTATGAGAGGGAGTGTAAGGGATGTATGAGTTTTTTCCTTTTATTTCTTTTTTTGGAGTGATACAAATATTCTAAAAAATGATCATGGTGATATGAATACACAACTATGTGATGATATTATGAGTCACTGATTCTATACCATGTATAGAATATATCTGTGTAAAGATTTATCAATTAAAAAAAGAAAAGATATCTAAATAAATGGAGAGACATTGTACTAATGGACTGGAAGCCTCAACACGGTAAAGATGTCAACCGTTTCCAAATTGATATTTAGGCTTAATACCATCCCAAGCAAAACTGGGCCACAGTGGTTCAACAGGCAGAGTTCTCGCCTGCCATGCCAGTGACCTGGGTTCGTTTCCCGGTGCCTGCCCATGCAGAAAATAAAATCGAAACCCAAGCAAAATTGCATGCTATGGGATATATAAAACAGGAAAACATCAGTAGTACCACAACAACAGCAGAGGTAAATAATGGGGGGAGGGACAAGAATTAAGGGGAGGTTTAGATTTCCTATTTGATGAGGGTGTGTTTATTGGCTATCTTTCTCTTGGGAACAATGAAGTTATCTAAAATTGAGAGTGTTGATGGACTGTGGACTTGGACATCATACATGATGTCTAACGAATGCACATGGCCGAAGGATGCACTCACTGAAAAAGTAGATTGGTGAATGATGGTGTATACATATGATCAAATATTGTGCTGCTATAAAAAGGGACAAAATTATGAGGCATGCAACATTGTCAATGAACCTGTGGGACATGTGGTGAGGTAAAAATAAGCCAGAAACAAAAGAGCAATTATTATACGGTCTCACTTAGAAAATGCTTATAAGAAAACAGGGGCCTAGACTGTAAGCTCTTATAACAGTTACGTTTTGTCCAGAGTGGTAATTATTATTTCTGAATTTTTAGAGGCTGTTTTATAGATGCATAACCTGGTATTCAGATATAAAAATGAAGGCGATCAGGTCAGGATTAAGGTAATCCAGAACACAGGGTAAGGAAGGCATTGTGCATATTTTAGAACCTCACCTACTCTTTGAGACCAAAGGAAGAAAGGTTTATTTTGTTCAGAAGCCAAATTTTCTGTAGCACATAATCTAACCCAAATTGTCTAGATAACTCATTTAAACAATCGAAACACAGGGAGCCCAGAATAAAAATGAGGGCCTTTAATACTATATAGTTTAATGTAATGTTATATCCCAGAACATATTAAGCAGATAATCAAAAAGTATTGGTAAAGTTCCTTGAGGGATGGTAGAAAAAACAGAAATATTAAACTACACCCGGGGAAACCCTGGATACTGTATTAAACAATAGGGGTACTCAAATCAATAGGTCAAGCCCTCGATCTTGAGGCTTGCTCTTTTGAAGCTTATGTAGGTAGCAGAAAAACTTAGCCTACCTATACATGTGCTAGGTATAAGAGTCACCTCTGGAGGCCCTCTTTTGTGTCTTAGATGTGGCCTCCCTCTAAGCTCAACTTTGCTAGTGAAATCATTGCTGTCCCCACTACGTGGGACATGACAATCCAGGGGTGAAAGTCTCCCTGGTGGCATGGGAAATGACTACCAAGGATGAGCCTGGCCCTGGCACCATGCGATCAACAACGCCATTCTGACCAAAAGGGGAAAAGAAATGTAACAAATAAGGTATCAGTGGCAGAGAGGGTTCAAATAGAGTCGAGAGGCTGCTCTGGAGGTTGCTCTTACACAAGCTTCAGCTAGACATTGCTACCTATCCTAACCTGCCAAATCCCAACCAAAACCATTCCAGCCAATCCTAAAGAACACCTAGGGCAATATATGAGTCTACAAAGGTTCCAAGCACTAGGGTAGCTTTCCAGAAACCTACAACCTCCAGATGGGTCCCTGGACCAGATAAGTCCTGAAAAACCTAGAGGGGCCAGTCTCTCCAGAACATCAGCTAGTTCCATCTTCCTATGCCTTATTATAGATAGCCCCTTCCAACATGAAAAAGTTAGAATGGGCTAGCACAAATACCCCTAAAAGAGTGGGAGAAAGATCAAAGGTGATGGCGGAGTTATACAGAGAAAGTGACACTAGTTATACAGAGAAGGTAGGGTTTAACAAAAGAGTATACTACAATCAGTATATTGATATTTCTTTTAATCTCCAGTATCTTAGAGCAGCTAGAAGTAAAAACCTAAAATCGTGAAACGTTATGTAACCCATACCAAACTCTGAAATCTGTTCTACAACTAATTGTTGTGCTGTGTTTTGAAATTTATTGTTTTGTATATATATTATTTTTCACAAAAAAGAAAAAAAGTAATGATTAAAAAACATATATATGTTATATATATGTTACTTCATACAATAAAAAAAGAAAAAAAAAAAGCCAAGCAAGCTATTTTGTAGATATGGGGAAGACTATTCTAAACTTATTTGGAATGACAAAGGAATTAGAGTACTTAAAACAATTTTTTAAAAGAAAAATAAAGTGGGAGGAATCAGTCTACTCAATTTCAAAACATGTTACATAGTTACAGTAATCAAGATGTGTGATACTAGCATAGATCAATGGAACAGAATAGAGAGCCTAGAAATAGACCTATATAGTCATACCCAATTGACAAAGATGCAAAAGCAACTCAATGGAGGAAAGTTAATCTTCACAATAAATAATGTTGGAATAATTAGACACTGGTAGGCCAAAAAATGACCCTCAATTTAAGTATCATACCTTACACAAAAATTAACTCAAAAATAGAACAGATGAAAATCTAAAATGCAAAATTATAAAACTGTTTGAAAAATCCATAGGAGAAAATCTTTAGGATCTAGGACTAGGCAATGAGATCTTAGACATAACACCAAAAGCACAATCCACAAAAGGAAAAACTGATAAACTGAATGTCATCAAAATGAAAAACTTTTGCTCCATGAAAGATCCTGTTAAGGGGATGAAAAGAGTATAGAGTGGGAGAAAATATTTGCAAGCCAGATATCCAACAAAGGACTAGCATCTAGAACTCTCAAAACTCAGAAGCAAAAATAAGCACATGAAAAGATGTTTTACATCATTAGCCATTAGGGAAATGCAAATTAAGACACCAATGAGAATGGCTAAAATAAAAAATAATGACATCACTAAATGATGGTGAGGACATTGGAAAAACTGGATCACATATGTTACTGGTGGGAATATAAAATGGTACAGTCACTCTGAAAAATGGTTTGGCAGTTTTCATACAACCCAACAATTGCACTTGGGCATTCATCCCAGAGGAATGAAAACCTATGTTCACACAAAATCCCGCATATGAATGCTACTTTCACCATAAAAGTAGGTGCAGATTACAAGTACTGTCTATAATAGAATATCACATGTAATAAATAGGGGCTCAAAAAATATTTGTAGATAAAATTAAACTACCCATTAATCTGAAGGAAACATGACAAGAATAGTTGGAAGGAAGGTAAAGTTTCATCCAGTTTGATTAAAGCCTGGCTTTACATGGCTGAAAATAAGGGTTCAGCCACCCATTTTCAGAAATAGATATACAAACAACGAAAACAAACATTGTAGAAAGAAGATACTGACATTAAGAGATTTGTTACATAATATAAGTTGTTGGGTAAGACATAATTAAGATAAATACAGTAAAGGATTGTTTCTGTGTGTGCACACGTGTGTGCATGCACTTATGCATGTGTATCCTGAAGATAATGTATTTAGGATATTCCTCAGGATATCCTGAAGAATTTTATATTTGAAGATAAAATTAAACTACCCATTAATCTGAAGGAAGGCAAGTAGAGGTTCTGATACATAAAGAGGATACATGCAAAAATATAATACTGCTAAAGAACAAGATCAAAAGAAATAATACTAAATGGAGTATTATTTGAAGATAGATGCCATTTAATCAATTACCTGTGTTCTGGTGTCCAGCTGCCTTAAGGACCAATATATAAATTTTATAAAAGGCTCATGAAGTTTGACATTCACAAATGGCATCCACTGTAGTTGGTCTGCAATTATAGGCAAAAGCTAAAGATAAAATGATAGAAAATATAAAAGCACAGCATTTTTAGATGTCTGAAATCAATCACACAATTTCCAAATTTTTTTTGCAAAGAAAAATATTTCCAACAGAAACCTTTATTTTAAAATGATATGCAATGCAATTTAGTAATACATATTTGAAATTTAAAATGCATACTCCCTTTGACCCAGCAACAGTATATCTAGGAATTTATTCTAAGGAGAATAGCCTAGACAAAGATACTCTTTGAAAACGTAAGTGGTTAAATTTGTGGTTATAATCTAGAAGTATATTTATTGCCATGGTATATTCTGGGGTAGGAAAAAAAAGTTATAAAAATCAAATGTAATAAGAACCCCATTTAATAAACTGCCTATATGGATTTACACTGAAAAAGAGATAAATGAAAGGATGTTTTTAAAAAATATTAACAGTGAGTGATATTTACTTTTCTCTTTACAATCTGTTTGGTATAAATATCTTAATAATGAATATATGTCAATTTGTAAAAAGATGCTTGTTAGTTTTGCTTCAAAAGTATGATATTTTGGTTTAAGATTTCATGATCTGGAAAAATATATTTCTAAGCATTTCCTTAATTCAATAATCCCACTTATAGGATACTGCCTCAGAAAATCATCTAAAATATACCTCTCCAAAAGCATACGCACAAAGCTACTATCTATAAGAGACAAACTTAGAAGTAAATCAAGTGCCTCCTAACAGGAATCAGGTTAATTAAAGATTATGAACAAATGATAACTCAAGTAAGAAAAAATAAGAGCCAGGATACAAAATCATATGTAATTGGACCATAGATGTGAAAATTAAGTGTATAAAAATAAACATAAGGAAGGAAAAAAAATGTAAGAGTTTGGGAGAATATACCATACTGTTAGGAATGGTTGTACCAAGCTGCAACTTGACCCTGTCCCACCCCTGTCAGTCCCAAGTGGGTCAACCTCGCTTCCAAAAGCCTGATTCTGACACTCCGCCATGGGGTCCAGCCTTTCTCCCCCACCCTCCATTTGGAGGACTGCCAACTCGGACAGGTGTGGGAAGGCAGGTCTTGAGCTGGCAGCACAGACAATTGAGGAGCTGGCTGTCTCTGTCCTCAGGGAGATTGGGGTATGACTCACATGACCCCAAGGGAAGAAAAACTAAGGAAAAATAAAAAAAGAGGGGTTGTGAAGTTCTGGGATTATATACAACACTGAAAATAAAAATCAGATTGCTAAATTATTTATTCAAAATTTAAAGTATCTGTCAAATGAATCTGATTGCTTGAATCCGCAGGTCACTAAATTTACTCCCTAGGGAGAAATTCCAGAGTGGCATTCAAATGATCAGAATGGAATTAGGTTTTTAACATGTGGACTTTATTTTAAAATAAATCACCATCTTATTGAGAAAAACATTAAATGAATCAATTTTACTCAAGTCTGAAAATAACTCTTCTTAGAATTGATTGTTGGCATGGTCAATTTTTAATCAAAATTTTCTATTTCTCGGAATATTTTTTTCACTTGTGAAATACACTATAGGCTTTTCCTTTGTTAAAATCTCACGTCTATTCAGTCATACATTTCAAATTAAAAAACAAACCTTTACACACTTCTCCTGAATATCATCTCTCTGAGAAGAAAGCTGGAATAGAGGCTTTTCGCCATCCATTCCAGATTCTTCATGTTTCAAATTTCTAAGGTGATGATCCGAAATCCAGTCCATAAAGGTAGTTAAAAGTTCATAAACTTGTGCATTAAGTGGTACCTATACAAGAGAAATTAAATCAAACATATAGGTCAGTGCACAACCTCATAAAACTTCAAAAGGCCATCCCTTTTTTTTTTTTTTTTTTACATGGGCAGGCACCAGTAATCGAACCTGGGTCTCCCATATCTGGCATGGAAGGCAAGAGCTCTGCCACTGAGCCACCACCACCCATCCGGTAACTCCTCAACTTTTATAGAATAATTTACCTAAACTGTTTCCTAAAAAAGGACAAAACTTCACCAAACAAATCTAAGAAATTACAAATGAAATATCCCATATAAATATTAAAAATATGGTATGCGTGACAGTTCCACGACTTTAGGTTTTTACTACTAGCTGCTCCCAAACACTGGGGACTAAAAGAAATATCAATATAATCCATACCAAACTCTGAAATCTGTTCTACAACTAATTGTTGTGGTGTGCTTTGAAATTTACTGTTTTTGTATATATGCTATTTTTCGCAAACAAAAAAAGAAAAAAAGTCGATTGCGATGATGAATGCACAGCTATATGATGATACTGTGAACCACACACTGGACACTTTGGATGATTACATGGTATGTGATTATATAATATATATCAATAAAATTGCATAAAAAAAGACGAACCAAAAAAAACCATGATAAATTCTGGCTGAGAATTTCATAACAAGGAAATTGCTTATTATCAAAGTGAAGAATTTTCATATTTCATCCAACTTTGAAAACATTAAAAGTAAAGTTGGCTTTACCTTGAGAACATGAACAACCAATAATGAAAAGATTTTAACAAATTAAAAGATTTCAAAAGCTAGAGAATTTCCAATTATGGAACTTCATATTTTCTTCTTCCCACAAAAGTAGCTCCTTTTGTTTTTCTTTACATTATACAAGTTATAAACAAGATACAAAATTTTTTTTTTTTGGAAATCTTGTTCTCTTGAGAGCCTACCAAAATGGGAAGAAAAAATACAAACACTGTCTCAAATAATTTATAAATTTAATTAAACTGATTTTAGTAGCCCTTCAAAACAAATTTTTGTCAATCTGATGCAGTATTCATCACCTCTTTAAGTACCTTAAGCAGGGAAATACGAAAGGTAGATAAGATTGGATAGATGCTAGATTTTATTGGTTTTTAAAAATCTGAGAAGACAGAGAAATAAAAAAGCCAATTAGTATAAGGCAACATTAAGCTGGGAGCAAATCACAAACAGAATCAGATGACTGAAAGCAAAAAGTTATATAACTACGTTAGCGTGTTATTCTGAACAAGAGTAAATTTTATCTCCTCAATTTCCTTCAAATAGTTCTTAAACTTTAACTGCCTTCAGATGAAAACATAAAATCATGTTGAGTACTGACTATAAAAACTCCACTTTTTCTAATTTAAAGAAAAAGAGATTTTATAAAAAAAAAAAAAAAAGGATTAATGACCACAATGAGATAACACTACATACTCACATTTATGGTTAAAATGAAAACGACTGAGAACATAAAATGCTGACAAGGTTGTGGAGCAACCAGAACTTTCATACATTGCTAACAGGAATATAAAATGTTATAACTACTATGGAAAAATGTCTGGCAGTTTCTTTAAAAGTTAAATATACATCTGCATTATGACCCAGAAGTTACACTCCAGGGTATATATCCAAGAGGAATGAAAAGATACGCTACACAAAGCCTGTACATGAATAGTTTTGGCAGCTGTATTTATAATAGACAAAACTAGAAAGAGGATAGGTGTCTATCAATAGAAGAATGGATAAACTGTGATATATTCATGATCGAATGCTACTGAACAATACACAGAAATGAACTACTGATACACTCAACATTATGCTAAACAAAAGAAGTTTTACACAAATGAGTAAACGCTATACAGTTTCATTAACTGAAGTTCTAAAATAGGAAAAACTAATTTATACTGACAAATCTGACTGATGATTGCTTTTGGCAGGAAAGTATCATCAGGAAGAGGATAAGGGAAATTTCTAGGGTGATGGAAATGTCCTATATTTTGACAAGAGGTAAGATACATAGGTGTGTTCATTGGTCAAAACTGATTAAACTGTACAAATAGGGATCTTTGCATTACTTTATTGTAGGCAATATATACCTTAAGAAAATTCTGAGGGGGAAAAAAACAAAAAACAAACAGAGCCTATTCAGGGATGGGTTGCAGTCTTGATAGGAAAATAACATCCAATGCTTATGGAATCTCAAACACAGTGAATAATAAAGCTGTTACTAACCTTAAGTTCCTGTGATTTGTCACAGTGTTACAGTGCCTGAAGTACTGTTGAAATATTGTTATTGCAAATAAAATCATATCTGAGATATCTAGGAGTCACTTCTCTGTAAAGGAATTATTGCTGTAATCCTTTCATTAAAAAAGTACATTAAATGAAAAAAAAGATTAAAGGACAAGAGAAATTTCCCTGGCTTTCCATCTGATAAATATTCCATCATATCGTACCTTACAGGTTTTTGAAATTGGTATTTTTTCTTGTTTTACAATTTTCATTTCATGAGCAGCATGGGAATTTCCTTTCAATCTCTGTATTGTCATAAATTCATACTTCCTCTGAAAGAGGACATATCCATGAATTAAAGAACAATTATATTAAAAGTGAACAAATCCAAAAGGCAACTACTTTAAAACTTACTTGGTCTCAAGAGAGGAGTAAACAACTTACCTGTAAATTATCTAAACGAGCTTGAACTCTTTTAGCCTGAATCTCCATCTTCCTGTTTTCTTCACTTACTTCATTTAACTATTGAAAGAAAGAGTTATATACTTCAAAATAAAGCTTACATTGTTTTTTAACTAAGGATTTCCCAAACAATCTATCTTAATTGGTCTGTATAACCAAGTTATGTCACAAAACAAATAGAGGCAGCATTTATCCTGCTTAGGGTTAAATACTTTTAAAATCTGTAGTTGATTTTTTCATTGCTTTTGATAGTACTTTTGACTCATTCTCTCTTTCTTCTTTTGTAACTCTTCCTATGTTTTACCTTTGAACTATTTTTCATATCTCTGTTCTAAATTTTCCATTCATTTTCATGCTATGTTTCAGGTTGGAGACTTTTTATTAACTTATCTTCTAGTTCACTAATCCTATCTCCTATCTTGTCTCATCTGAGCTAAACCCATCTATCAGAGTTCTTAAACTCAATTAGCAAATTTTTCTGCTTCAAAATTTCAATTTAATTCCTTTCATGACTCTAATTCTCTAATGAATTTTCAATCATTTTTCCTATCTTGAACATATTAATCATTATTTTAAACTCCATGTATATTAACTCCACTATCTGGATCACCCGGAACTATGTTTCTACTGTTTGGTTTCCTCTTCATTTTCAGTGATGTAGTACTATTTTTTTTTTTTTCTATTTTGTTGTTTGGTTTTTACTTTATCTGTTTCTCTTTCTTTTATTATTATCATTATTTTGCTTTTTTTCTTTTCTTTTGTACTATCTTTTAATGTGCTTATTAATTTTGTATGGAATGACAGAATTTTATTTTAAAATGTTTAGGCTACATATGATCTTTTCTTGCAGAGAAGATTCATCCATTCCTCCGCTAGGTATTTAAATTGAGGACTAGTCACCTTAATCTGATTAGGAACTGATGAGTCAAGGCTAGGTTTCCATTTTAGAAGGGTTATATCTATTTCTAATTTGCCTGATAAAAGGGTTTCCATTTAGAAAGGTTACATCTATTTCTAATTTGGCTGATCCTAGGACACAACCCGGCAGTTAAAAACTGATAGGTTTCCCCCAGTCTTGGGGTTTGTTCATATGAAACTTAACACCACAAAGGATAGGTCAAGTCTACTTAAAATTTAGGCCTAAGAGTCACCCCCAAGAGAGCCGCTTTCGTTGCTCAGATGTGGCCTCTCTCTCCAGCCAACACAACAAGCAATCTCACCACCCTCCCCCTGTCTACGTGGGACATGACTCCCAGGCGTGTGGACCTTCCTGGCAACGTGGGATAGAAATCCTAGAATGAGCTGAGACTCAGCATCAAGGGATTGAGAAAAATCCTAGAATGAGCTGAAACTGAGCATCAAGAGATTGAGAAAACCTTCTCGACCAAAAGGGAGAAGAGTGAAATGAGACAAAGTGTCAATGGCTGAGAGTTTCCAAACAGAGTAGAGAGGTTATCCTGGAGGTTATTCTTACACATTGAGTAGATATCACCTTGTTATTCGAGATGTAATGGAGAGGCTGGAGGGAACTGCCTGAAAATGGAGTTGTGTTCCAGTAGCCATGTTTCTTGAAGATGATTGTATAATGATATAGCTTTCACAATGTGACTGTGTGATTGTGAAAACCTTGTGTCTGATGCTCCTTTTATCTACCTTGTCAACAGACGAGTAGAATATATGGAATAAAAATAAATAATAGGGGGAACAAATGTTAAAATAAATTTAGTTTGACGGGCGGGCCACGGTGGCTCAGCAGGTAAGAATGCTTACCTGCCATGCCCGAGGACCCGGGTTCGATTCCCGGTGCCTGCCCATGTTAAAAAAATTTAAAAAAATAAATAAATAAATAAATAAATTTAGTTTGAAATGCTATTGATTAGTGAAAGCGAGGGGTAAGGGGTATGGTAGGTATAATATTTTTTTTCTTTTTTTGTTTTCGTTTTATTTCTTTTTCTATTGTCTTTTTATTTCTTTTTCTGAATGGATGCAAATGTTCTAAGAAATGATGAATATGCAACTAAGTGATGATACTGTGAATTACTGATTATCTATGTTAATTTTTATTCCATTTGATTTTTTAAATTAATAAATAAATTTTAAAAAACTGATGGGTTTGAATATTAATCTTGTCTCTTCAATTTAGCAAGATTTATTACAAAATTATTTATTATTTAAACAAATTTATTTATATCCAGTGCTATCATAAATTGTCAGTAAGTCACAGAAATAATACACATTTTTATTCAGCAATTTCAAAGTATATCATCAATCTATGCCAGGAGTTTTCAAATCATGGTCCATAGGCCAAATCTGTCTACCACCTGTTTTTGTAAATAGGCTTTATTGGAACACAGCTATGCTCATTCATTTTACATATTGCTTATGGCTGCCTTTGCACAATGATGGCATAACTGAGTAGTTCTGAGTAGCCTATGGACCACAAATTCTAAAATATTTACGACATGGTCCTTTACAGACAAAGTTTGCTGACCCCTGGTGTAGTTTAAATAAAAGTAACAATAAAAAAAAGCACTGTGCTGGTTTGAAAGGTTGTATGGACCCTAGAAAAGCCATGTTTCAATCAAAATCCCATTTCGTAAAGGCAAAATAATCCCTATTCAATGCTGTATGCTTGAAACTGTAATCAGATCATCTCCCTAGAGATGTGATTTAGTCAAGAGTGGTTGTTAAAGTGGATTAGGTGACACCATGTCTCCACCCACTGGGGTGGGTCTTGATACGTTTCTGGAGTCCTATAAAAGAGGAAACATCTTGAGAATGAGAGATTCAGGGAGAGCAGAGAATGCTGCAGCACCACAAAGCAGAGAGTACACGAGCCAGCGACCTTTGGAGATGAAGAAGGGAAATGCCTCCCAGGGAGCTTCATGAAACCGGAAGCCAGGAGAAGAACCTAGCAGCTGATGCTGTGTCCGCCATGTGCCCTTCCAGATGAAAGAGGAACTCAGACTGTGTTCGCCACGTGCCTTCTCACTTGAGAGAGAAACCCTGAACTTCATCGGCCTTGTTGAACCAAGGTATCTTTCCCTGTATGACTTTGATTGGACATTTCTACAGACTTGTTTTAATTGGGACGTTTTCTTGGCCTTAGAATTGTAAACTAGCAACTTATTAAATTCCCCTTTTTAAAAGCCATTCTGTTTCTGGTATATTGCATTCTGGTAGCTAGCAAATTAGAACAGTGCCAAAGAGTTATCCTAAGCTTTTACAGTCTGGACACACTGGATCATAAATCCAATTATTAATAGGCCCAATTATGTAATAATTCACAGATCTACCCCAATCACCATATGCAACATCATTAAGAATTATAGATACCAAAGAGAGAGCTATGGACAACAATCTACCTACGTCAGCAATTTAAAAATCCCTTCCAGTAAGTGTTCACAGAGTCCTCAAAAGAGAGAGCTCGAATGAGATTCTGATGGGAAAAAGTAACCTCTCCAGGGATGAATTAGGCTTCTAGACAACTGTAAGTGAAGGTCAGAGTCCAATTGTGGGAGGCCATAAGTGACTTCAGGAAAGCCAAAGGACTGAATCAACAGAGAAATCATTCCCAAGGGGAAAGTTTATAACAAAAAGAGATTATAGGGAATAGAAAACGAATATAGAGTTGAAAGACAGACAGCTGGCTAAGAAATTTTGGAAGCAAATTATCTCAGAGTCATCCTCTGAACTTAGTTACATTTTAGGATTCCTAAGATTTTCCAGCCCAATCTTTTAAATTTTAAAAATGACTGGGTTTCTTATAAGATGCACTGACTGAGAAGTAGATTGGCAAACAATGTGCATACATATGACTGAACATTGTGCTGCCACAAAAAGGAATGAAGTTGTGAGGCATGCAACGATGTCAATGAACCTATGGGATATTTGGTAAGGCAAAATAAACAAGAAACAAAAGAACAAAGACTGTATGATTTCATTTAGAAAATATTTATAAGAAAACTGGGGCCTAGACTGCAAACTCTTATAGCAGTCATATTTAGTCTGAAGTGGTTAATTGTTCTTTCTGGATTCTGAGAGGTTATTTTATATATGTATAACCTTGTATTTAGAGATAAGAACAAAGCTGATCAGGTTGGGATTAAGGTTATTCAGAATACAGGAGTAAGGAAGATATTGCCTATACTTTAGAATTTAACCTACTCTTTGAGACCAAAGGAAGAAAGGATTTTTTTTGTCCAGAACCTAAACTTTCAGTAGCACATAATCTAACTCAATTTGTCTGATAGATAACTTTAAACAATCCAAACGCAGGGAGCCCAGAATAAGAGTGAGGGCCTTTAATCCTGTATAGCTTAATGTAAGGCCTGGATACATCCCAGAGCATATTAAGTAGAAAATCAAAAAGTATTTGCAAAGTCCCTTGAGGGATGGGAGAAAATATATGGAACTATTAAACTTTACCACCAGGGAAACCCCAGATACTGTGTCAAATATTAGGGACACCCAAATCAATAGGACAAGCCCTTGATCTTCAGACCTGCTCTTGTGAAGCTTATGTCTGCAGCAGAGAAGCTGAGCCTACCTATAGGTATGCCTAAGAGTCATCTCCAGGGGACCTCTTCTGTTGCTCAGATGTGGACTCACTCTCTCTCTAACCCAATACCACAAGTGAAATCACTGCCCTTCCCCCTACGTGGGACATGACATCCAGGGTTTCTGAAAGTTTCCCTGGTGGCATGGGAGATAACTCCCAGGGATGAGCCTGGCCCTGGTATACAGGATCAAAAATGCCATCCTGACCAAAAAGGGGAAAAGAAGTATAACAAGGTATTGGTGGCTGAGACAGTTCAAATAGAGTCGAGAGGCTACTCTGGAGGTCACTGTTATACAAGTTTCAGTTAGAAATTACTATCTATCATAACGTGTCATACCCCAACCAAAACCATTCCTGCCAATCCTAAAGAATACTTAGGATATTATATAAGATTCCAGAAAGGCTCTATGCACTAGTGTCACTTTCCAGAAACTTACAACCTCCAGATGGGTCCCTGAACCAGATAAGTCCTGAAAGGCAGAGAGGGAGCCAGCCTCTCCAGAACATCAACTAGTTCCATCCCTGTATCCCATATTATCGACAGCCCCTTCCAACATGAAAAAGTTAGAACGGCCACAGCCCAAATACCCCTAAAGAGTGAGAGAAAGATCAAAGTTAATGGTGGAGTTAAACAGAGAAGGTAGGGTTTAACAAAAGAGTATGAGTGCTGAGTCATTATACTGATATTTCTTTTAGTCTCCAATATGTTAGAGCAGTTAAAGCAGCCTCAGCAACTAGAAATAAAAACAAAAATTGTGGAACTGTAACTTATACCAAACTCTGAAATCCGTTCTACAACTAATCGTTGCAATGCACTTCGAAATTTATTGTTTTTTTCTATATATTATTTATCACAAGTAAGGAAAAAAAAAAAAGAGAAGGAGGAGTATAACATAGAAGATAGGATTTAACAAATGAATATGACTGCCGAATCATTATACTGATATTTCTTTTGGTCTCCAGTGAGATGGAGCAGCTAGAAGAAAAAATGAAAAATCATGGAACTGCAACACATACCAAACTTTAAAATCTGTTCTATAATTATTTGTTAAAATGTACTTGGAAATTTCTTGCTTTTTGTATATATATTTCATAATTAAAAAAAAAAGTTAAAAAAAATCACTGGGTTTATTCCAATTTCACTTTCTACTTCTTATTCTCACACAAATATGCACATTTTTATTCTCCTGTCTCCAACATACTCCTTTCATATCCTTTAGTCAAAAGCTAGCAGAGGGAAGTAAATAAACAAACAAGAAAACAGAAACAACTCTGTAGAGTATTTCTGTTATACAACTTTAGTAATATGTACTGAACTAAATTATAGCACTTACATGAGATACCCACCAGACTGTGACCAATGTGAAGCCTCAAATCTAGCACAGTATCCACCAAAGAGTAGACATTCAAAAGCTAAATGATTGCTAAAGGAGTGGTGTATAATAGCAGTTACAATAGTATTAAAGCTACAGATCAGTGCCTAAAAGGTCATCAGTCCCAGTTAACAACTATTTTTTTCTTTCCCTGTTTTTAATGCCCTAAATCTCTTATACTTAAAAAATTCCCAACTGCCAAATATTTTGGCTGGTTGCCAGAGCAAATGATAAGAAGAGATTAAGAGCTTAAGAACACTTTGTTTGGAAGTGTTTCATAATAAAACAAATTTAATAAAAATTTTCTTTAGCCAAAATATGTTCTAAGACTTTGACTTTATTATCTACATATATAGCTGTAAGAATGCCTTTATAATATATATTAAAACAAATCTTACCTGTTTTTTTAGGTTATCATTCAATTCCTTCAATGTATCAAAGGATGACCTCAGCCTTTTGCTTTCTTTCTTTCTTTCCTTAAGAACTTCAGTTAGGTGCTCAACCTCTGCATTGTGTTGCTAGGAGGGGGAAAAATCTGATCTAGGTAATGATTCTATACCACTAATGTCAAACATGAAATTAATTAAAAATTAGAACTCCTTGAAACACAAGAATTTAATCACTGCATCTGAGTATAGGTTACTAATCTTGCAAATAATTAATTAAAACTGTGTAGTCAACCAAAACAATAACATAACATCAGAAACATTTGTGAAACGACTGAAGGAAAGGGAACTGTGGTGTTTACATACAAGACTACTGGGCAGCCATAAGAAGGAATGAAGCTGTGGGGCATGCAACTAAGTGAATTAACCTTAAGGATTGTATGTTGAATGAAATGCCAGAAACAAAAAGGCAAATATTATCATGCCTCACTCATATGAACTAATTATAATATAAAAACTTGGTAAGGGGTGGTATAATGGTGGCTCAGCAGGCAGAATTCTCACTTGCCATGCCGGAGACCCGGGTTCAATTCCTGGAGCCGACCCATGCAAAAAAAAAAAAAAAAACACTCGGTAAACTGAAGTCAAGAACATACGCTATCAGGTTGGAGCCCATTGCAAAGGGTCCTAGATTGTAAGCTCTTACAGCAGTCACATATACTCAGGAGCTTTAACTATTATTTCTAAATTCTGAAATACTGAGCTGTTTGTATATAAGCTGGTCATTCCCAGAAACTTCAGGTATTTATGTGACACCTGAGAATCAGAGTTAGAGCTCTGAAGCTATGAAAGTGAGCAGTACCCCATAAAGGAACTGTTTAAAAAGTTGGAAAAGGGATCAGACTTTGACTAGAGATACGAATGAAGCTGATCTGGATAGGACTAAGGTTGAATAGAATACAGGGTAAAGGATGATATCGTACATATTTTAAAACCTCCACTTCTGTGTGACACCAAAGGGAGCAATGTTTATGTGGTGCAAAATTTATATTTTGGGTAGCATATTACCTAATTTAACTAGTATGGTCAGTTTAGTTGAACACCATAAGTACACGGAATCTTGGATAGGGTGTGAGATCTTGTTGCTTTGTCCAGGTTAGTGTAATACCTTAATAGATCCCAGAGTGATTTGGGCAGTGAATAAAAAAGTATTTTCAAAGTCCCCTTAGGGGACTAGGGAGAAAGGAGGAAATATTCAACTTCTCCATTTGGGGAATTCCTGATATTTTCAAGAGCAGTGGGGACAACCAAATCAACAGGCTGAGCCCTCAATCTTGGGCTCAAGAAACTTTTTCCTGCAAAGGATAGGTTACGTCTCCTAAAATTAGGCCCACAAGTCACCCCCCACAGAACCTCTTTTGTGCTCAGATGTGGCATCTCCCTCTAAGCCAGATCAGCAGGTGAACTCACTGCTCTTTCCACTACATGTGACATGAGTCCCAGGGGTGTAAATCTCCCGAGCAATGTGGGACAGAACTCCCGGGATGAGCTGGAACCGGGCATCATGGGATTGAGAAAGCCTTCTCGACCAAAAGGGGGAAGAAAGAAATAAGACAAAATAAAGTTCCAGTAACTGAAAGATCTCAAACAGAGTCAAGAGGTTATCCTGGAGGTTATTCTTATGCATTAGAGAGTTTATGCATGGCTGGAGTGAAGGACCTGAAACTGTTGAGCTGTGTTCCAGTAGCCTTGATTCTTGAAGACAACTGTATGATGATACAGCTTTCACAATGTGACTACATGATTGTGAAATCCATGGGTCTGATGTTCTTTGTCCAGTGTATGGAGAGATGAGTGGAGAAATGTAGATAAACAATAAGTAAATAATGGGGGGGGGGGATAAAGGATAAAATAAATTTGGTAGATTGAAATACTGGCATGGTCGATGGGAGGGAGGAGTAAGGGGGTAAGGTATGTATGAGCTTTTTCTTTTTATTTCTTTTCTGGAGTGATGCAAATGTTCTAAAGATGATAATGGTGACGAATAAATAACTATGTGATAATGTTGTGAGCCACGATTGTGTACCATGTATGGACTTATGTGTGTGAAGACTTGTCAATAAAAATATTTTAAAGAAAATATTTTTAAAATTTTGTGAAATATATATCCAGACATTTTATCATACAATATAGGAAGCAATAAAACTATTTTTTGCTTCTACTCTACAAAATACCCCCAAAGAAATTCACATATATACTCTCCTCTTAACATCATGGAGTGATAAAAAATGAAGGATTTCACAACCTCTTCAAGAGGCTGTTAGTTATTCATAGCTTTATAGATTTAAGGTGTAAGATACCCTTGAGAAAGTAGAAGTATTCCATAGATAGAGAAAACTATTTTCCTATTCTTATAAAACAGCTAAAAATTTTGATGCTAGTTTTATATATTGAAAAATACTAAATACATAAAATTTCTCTTAGCTTTAAACTATCTGACTCTCCTTAATCATTTTTATAAAATGAATCAAATCAACTTCCTTTCCAAATTACATTAAATGGGATAACAGACTTTAGATATAAAATACAAAAATTTATTAGTAAAATATGTTGAAGCAAGCAAGTTTCTATAGGAAATCAAGAAACTGAATTAACTCCTTTCTTCAAATAATCACATAAGTACAATTAAATTAAAGAATAACAGACTGATAAATAAATCTAAAGAGAGAAAATTAAAAAGATCAGGATAACGAGATCTGAGAATCTAAGTATTCTTTCTTTAGCCCCGTCAAAATATCCAATCATCTGAAAAAATTGGTTTCATGTCATCTTGTTTGTATATTAAATGATTCTTTAAATAACTCAGAATAAAGTCACAAATATAGCTGTGTTTTAAAAGTAGTTTAATATTTTAGTTTTTTGAATATTTTCAAACCACATGACAGAAGTTCAACCTCCAGCATGGCCTAGTTGTCTTGATAATTACAATGAAAACCCCTACATGAAACACAAAAAACAACTATATCAGGATACAAGAGCAGGCAAATTGAGGAGGAGAGTTAAAATTAGAGGAGCAACCTGCAAAAGGGTGAGTTTCCTAATTTTTTGTTTTTCCTTTTCTCTTCGAGCTTTGCCCCAGTAGGGGAATAGCAGAGCAGTGGTGCAGGCTGCAAAAACCCTGAAGGAAACCCCATCCTTCTGACCAGGGAACCAGGAAAAGGAACCCATGCCAATCAATGAGCGTGGGAAGAATCTTTGGAAAAAGAGACTCAGAAAGAGGATCCTCCCACTCCAGTGTATATAAACCTGTACAAATCTTGGGCTCAACCCTAAGGTGCCCAGATACAGGACAAACTAAAAGCAGCAGAGAAAAGGCTTAGAGAAATGAACTAAGTTTAAAGATACTACACACGTCTCAGACTAAACTCTTCACCACCATCTAGCATCTGTGATACATTTGAGAAATGACCCAAAGCAGTCTAACAAAGACTCTGCAAACTAAACTAAGATTTAAACCATTGCCTGAGTCTTAGACTAACCCTTAAGTGGCACATACAAAGGACAGCTTCAAAGCAACATATCAAAGCCTTTGAAAAGTAAACTGACATTGCAACCTCTGCCCAAAGAAAATGAGAAAAAAACTTGTGGTATAAACCTAGAGGGCTGACTGCTTAAAAGAAGAAATCGTATTCTCCACATAATTATAATAGGACCCAGGACCTATACAACAGAACAGAATATTTAAAAGGTCCAGAATACAATCCCAAACTACTGGGCATACAAAGAACCAGGAAAATGAGATTCAGACTCAAGAAAAAATACATTCAACAAATACTAATCCTCAAATGATCCAGATGTTTGAATTTTTCAGATAAAAACATTAAAGCATCATTTTAATTATACTCCATGAGGTAAATGTAACTGAAAGGGAAGACAGAAATTCTCATGGGAGAAATAAAGAGCATATAAAAATGAACATAATTAGGAATTTTAGAACTTACAAATAAAACATTAAGAACAAAAATGTACTAAATAGGCTCAACAGAAATATGGAGATGAAAAAGAAACAGTGAACATAAAGACAGAACCACACAGAAAGCATCCAATCTTAAGAAAAGAAAAAGATGAGGAAAACAGAAACCAGAAACCAGTGGGAGAACAGCAAAAGGTTAGCATATAAAAAATGTTTATTTGGTACAAAATTTGTATTTTGATTAGTGCATTTCCTAATATAACTTAGGTAGATAGTTTGATTGAACACCGTAAGTACTTGGAATCTCAGGTAGGACATGAGATTTTGTTGGTTTGTCCACAGTGATGCCCTGATGAATCCCAGAGTGATTCGATCAGAATCCCAGAGTGATTCGATCAGGGAGTGGAAAAGTATTTGCAAAGTCCCCTTTGGGGAATGGTGAGAACGGGGAGAAATTCAACTTCCCCAAGTTGAATTCTTGATATTCTCACAGGCACTGTGGACAACCAAAGCTAGAGGCTGAAACCCCAGTCTTGGGGTTAGTTCATATGAAACTTAACCCCACAAAGGATAGGCCAAGTCTACTTAAAAATTAGGCCTAACAGTCACCCCCAAGAGAGCCTCTTTTGTTGCTCAGATGTGGCCTCTCTCTCCAGCCAACACAACAAGCAAACTCACCACCCTCCCCCTCTCTACATGGGACATGACTCCCAGGGGTGTGGACCTTCCTGGCAATGTGGGACAAAAATCCTAGAATGAGGTGAGACTCAGCATCAAGGAATTGAGAAAACCTTCTCAACCAAAAGGAGGAAGAGTAAAATGAGACAAAGTGGCAATGGCTGAGAGATTCCAAACAGAGTAGAGAGGTTATCCTGGAAGTTATTCTTACGCATTAAATAGATATCACCTTGTTAGTCAAGATGTAATGGAGAGGCTGGAGGGAACTGCCTGAAAATGTAG
>PVIY010012922.1:0-60502 GCA_004026745.1 Myrmecophaga tridactyla
CAAACTAAGTGGCTGCAAACTACAACCATCTCATTGTATCTCATGATTTTGTGGGTAAGAAATTGTGGCAGGGCTTGGTGAGCTGGTTCTTCTGTTCTATGAGGTGCTGACTGGATCACTTGGTGCTATTCAGCTTGCAGCTGAACTTAGTTGAAGGTTCCAAGACAGCTTTACTAACAAGGCTGGCATTTTGCCAGGGACAGCTACAAGGCTGAACTCAGCCAGGCCTTTCTCTCTCCATGTGGCCTCAAGTTCTGCTCACAGGCTTTCTTCAGTGGCAGGAGTTCTTACACAGTGACTAAGGGCCTTGATAAACCAAGATGGAAGCTGTCAATCTCTTATATGCTAGTTCCAGAATTGGCATACTGCCATGATGTTTCTACTATACTTTATTAGTGAAGCATGCACAGGCCAGTCCAGATTCAAGGGGGTGGTGGAATAGACTTCATCTCAAGAGAGGAGAATGTCTCATGTGCACAGAAGATGAAGGAACATTGGGACCTTGTAAAGACAGCCTCCATATCCATAAAACTCTCCTAGCCTCGGTCAGAAAATGCTTAATTTTGTCCTTAATCTTGAAATAGCTGCTTATTTGAGTATAGAATTTTTAATTGAGAGCTGTTTTCCAACAGAAGTTTGAAAGTATTATTACTTTGCTATTTAGGATCTTATTGTTGATTAAAAAAATTGTTGGAGAATTATTTTCTATTCCTTTTAGGTAGTCCCTCATTTTTCTCTTACAGATTTATGACTTTCCCCTTTTTAATGAGAATGTTCAATTTCACTATGATATGACTAGTTGTAGATTACTTTTATTTTGATTAGGAATCAATGATCTATTTTAATCTAAGAAGTCATATATATATATTTAATTCTAGAAAATAATTTGGCGTTATCTATTGGAAAACATTACTTCTTCATTCTCTGAATTTTGTTCTTTGGAACGTTATTGAAATGTATGCTGAACTTCGTACTCTAATTTCCATTCCAGCTCTTTTCCCTTTATATACCACCCCCACTCCCATCTACCCCTATTAATTTTTGTGTTTCTTTTTCTGGTTGATTTCCACAAACCCATCTTTAAATTTACTGATTCTCTCTTCCACTACATTGAGTTTAGTTATTAATTCACCAAGTGATATATTTTTTATCTCAATACCTATATTTTTATTTCTACAACTTCTTTTTGCTCATTTTAAAATATGGATTGTTCCTTTTTTCTACCAAACACTGTTACTGGTTTTTGGTTGTTGTGATTTATTTTATATCTTTAAACATTTTAAAGATATTTATTATAATCTATTTTAGATTATTATACCATTGTCTAAAGTTGATTCAGTGTTAATTGTCCTGTTCATTATAATCATTGAATTTTCTTTAGTACATTGGACAGAACTATTAGACTTTTGCTTCTGCTAAGACTTTGGCAGATTTATTGTTTTCATAACCTTGGCTTGAGATCTGAAACAAGGGGGAATATAAATTCAGAGTACACCCATGCAGGTACCCATCAGATTGTAAACTTGAGTGCTGACTCCCCAGTTTGAACAGAACTTGCCTTATCCTTATGTGTGAATCAGTGCTTTGAGGCTCCTGACTCTTTGCAGGGAGGTCTCCCCAGCAGTTTTGAGAGCTTGTGTTTACTTCCTTAATGCATGTTAAAATTATACTACCTAACCACTACGGCTTATATTCATGGAATTAAACTCCCCAAATCACTGAGGTTTAGTATCTATGCCCCTCTCAGATGATGCTACTTTTTTTCCCTAGCACTCTTATAATCTCCTTATATATAAACTCCTTTTGAGTATCTATATACATGTATATGTGTGTTTATAATTTATCATGTGTTTGGATTCAGAAAGGGGTGGATCAGTTATAGTTCAGGCTATTGTATTTACTCAGTCTTCATTAACTTTGTGTTTCCTATTCTCAACTTAATAATAATACCTCTCTGGTAGAGGGGAGATATTAAATGAAGGACAGTATCTTTCATTTCTCTTCACATTTACACTGTGCAATTAATTCAGCTCACAGATTTAAGATTCTTATATGGAAAAAACTTAATCAAATCAAAGTTAATTGATCTGTTCAATTAAAATAAATTTCTGAATGGAAATTATAGGAGATATTAAGCTAGAGATCAAATATTTGAAATGTGATGACCATAAAATTCTGAGGAGAATGACCCTTCATAGTTTGTACAGCTAGATAACCTTGTATACTGAGAATCTTCTAATTTAAGGGGCATGTCTTAAATAATTCATAATCACGGACTGAAGAACTTTTCAATGTATTTGAAAAGAAACTCAAGTGAAGGATATATTTTGCTCATTTTCCTGAATACAATTATTTCCCTTTGATTTGCCCTTAGTTTACAGCAATATCAGCCAGGGCTCATGACCAGCTGTAACAGTGCATTCACCTTCAGTTAGCATGTTATAAAGCAGAAATCCTAACCAACCAGATCTAAAAAAAAAGGCACAATCTGGTAACTGAATATGTTTCCTGTACCACTTATTCACCTCTAATCAGAAAGCGCAGTCAAGTTTCAACTTTTCATTTTGTAGGGGAGTGAATCATTTTCAGACTTAGCTATTATGGTCTTTCATTCAAAAGAGAAAGTGGCAGAATCAGGAGAACAAAGGGAGTAAAGACATAGGGAATAATATTTCTTAAGATGTATCTCCTTTAGTATAATACAAGATAAACAAACACATACATATCCTTTTTAAAAATATGTGGCGGCTAGCAGAAACCCATATGTCTGTGGCTTCTGATGGCATCCTGACCAGAATATCAGAAATATCCATACCAATATCAAAATCTAGGATATAGCTACCTTTAATAGAAGACTTTGGTGCTTCATCCTTTGAAGCATATGAGAAGCAAAGATATGCTATATGCAAAGTAAAAGTCCTCTACAGTCCTTGAAAATACAAAAGCTAACTTTTAAGTAGACTTGCCATTTTCATCTTTACAGATAAAATGTCTGTTAGGTAGGCTTACAGGTGGCCATGGGTTTCCTCTACCATTTAAATCGTTTTGAAATGAATAACAAAAAAACAGTTACCCTTTTAAAAAGTCAAACATATCTCAATGTTCCATATTATTTTTTAACATTTTGAGTTGAAGAATATTATTCGCTGAATTACAGTCCTGTTTTTAGGTACACATCTTTAAAGTCACAGCACCTAACTTATATGTATAAAATCTATAGCTGAGAACAAAAATGGACTCAATAAATTATTACTCGCATATTATCCATATAAATACATATATGCTATTGTATATCACAAATGAGTACGTTTAAACACACCAAATGCATTATTCTTTCTTGAAGCTTTTTAAAATGCCTATTTAAAACCTGCATTTCAAATACAAATGATAATTTGCAAATCTAGGAAGCAAACCCTTCTGAGGATTATTTTTGTAAAAAAAAAAACTATAATATTATATAGCAAAATCCCAAATTAAGAATTCCCAGGAACCCTTTTATTATTAATAATCTTTGTCAAATTCAGGAAAAGTGGCTCTTTGGCAAATATATTTAAGTATCACTGTAGATATGTCCGAAAAGGGACAGAGAGCTTGTATCTTTTTTTTTTTTTAATTTGCATATGGGCAGGAGGCACCAGGGATCGAACTCCAGACCTCCAGCACAGCAGGTCGGAGCTCTGCCTGCTGAGCCACGGCAGCTGCCCTTGTATCTTTATATATGGACCATTTGGCTGACTCATCTCTTTTTAGAATGGACTTTTCTTAGCTAAATAGACTGTGTTGGCAGAAGTGCAAAGACATCTGCTAACTGGTGTTGTGTAGTTACACAAATGGATGCAGTGAAAAACACAATTTTGTTTTCCAGATCTCTAGTGATGCTCAGTATTTAATAGTAAAGAGGAATACACTTACCTCTCCATCCCTTCTCAGGAACATTAAAGTACACTCCCATCCATGTAATGCCTGCTTTAGTGGAGTAATTCTCAGATTTTAGCAAAAGACACTGGAGGGCATGTTAAAACACAGATTGCTGGATCCCACACCCAGAGTTTCTGATTCAGTAAATCTGATGTGAAGCCACCAATTTGCATTTTCTAACAAGTCCCTAGGTGAGCTGACCCTGCTGATTCAGGGACCATACTTTGAGAATCACTAAATTATTGGAGTTTATCCATGTAAGGGAACTCTAGCTTTTTCAACTTTCCAAAAGGGCAATCTTGAAACTCTTTAAACTGTTAAGACTTTTATTGTTAGCTGTAAATAAAGAGAAGCAAGCTGAGTTCTAATCTTTATATTTTTAGAACCTCCAGAGAAGATCTTAAAGCCAAGAAGAATTAATTAAATTGATAGCAATTATAATCAATATAGTGCCCAGCACATACTAGGTACTACATTGACTCATTTGAATAAAAATTACCTAGTTTTTCACTCCGACTTTGTCTTTATCTGCAAATATTTACTCAGTGAACTGGGAGAAAAGCTGGTGCAAAAGTGCATCATTTACTCAAAGGTCATATTTTAATTGCCCTCCAAACTTGACTCAATATTCCCAGATGCTATCTTAAGATAGTTTGTTTCAGGAAGAAAAAGCAAAGTATAAATAAATGAAAAATAAATTATATTCCCAGTTCTTCATCTAATGTCTGCTTCTAGTCCCTAAGCAACTTATTAGAAGATATTTATGAAATATGTAGTCTTTGAGAATTTTGCTTCAGTGGTTCTGAACTGTTAGAGACAGCATCAGAAATGTGAGGCTATGCATAAAGAGTGAAGAAAAGGACACCGAACCAAGAGGTACAAGATTATGTTTTCTGTGATGTCTTGCCTATTGAAATTTCTGAGCTTGGGCAACTCTTTTAACCTCAAGGTAAACTCAGTTTCCTTATTTTTAAAATGGTAATAATAATAACTTCTTTCTACTACTAGATTGTTGGAAACATCAAGTCAGGCAGAGTTTTTTGTTTTGTTTTGTTATGTGGCATTAACTGCAATCCAACATAATTTAGTACTTTAAATGGGTCTGATGGGTGCCCATTTAATGAGCAGACTATCTTCGGGTCTGTTAATCAAATTCAATTATGTATCCTTGACATTGCCTTGGTTGTAAAAGTAACAGTGATTATAACTTGGGAATTACTTGTGCTTGTGTGGCACATACAATTTTATCCCATATCTGAGGTTTGGTTTTCCTTCATATGTGAGGCAATGCTATGCTATTTATTTGTTAATATCATTTTTAGCACTTTTTAAAAATACTCAGCAACGAGTCAGAAAATATACTGGCTGGAAATGTTACATTGTGGATGAAACAATGCTAATGCTATTCAAATTGACATTAATATCACCCAAGAATGAGAGCCACATTTTAGTGATCTGTGCTACTTTTTCTATGTGTTTCTACGTGTGCATGATGCACTCCTTGGTTAGAAAAACCAAGCATAATATCCACATAAGAAGTGAGTTCAGATTTCCTGTATTAAACAACATAGGTATAGTAGGGGTAAAAGTAAAATATCTCACTGGGAAATAAAGGAATCTTAGAAAAAGGACCCTCTGTCAAGAATGATGTCATCTGTTTGCTTTTTGCCTCTGTGGATGATGAAAAAGTGGCATGGATGTGTCTGAATGACTGCCGAAAGCAAAGAAATAGTCTCGCAGGCGAACTTTGAGAAATGTGTGCATCATTCTCTTTCTGGAAAGAGCAGTCTTATTAGTGGCAGCTTATTATCCATCTCAGATGGCATTTAACAATAAACATCGCTAAGTATAAATGACAGTTAAAAAATCCTTCAGATTTGTATATATTACAATCATATGAAAACTAAAATTGCAGTGTGCCTCCACATCATCTTTTCAAACGTTTTCTGAGCCTTTGCCTTTTACAAGCATTGGTGAAAATTCTGAGATCACATACTTGTTTCTCTGCTTTAGTCTTGGGAGGATAGAGACAACATTCAATAAAGTTAGCTCAAAATTGATCAAAAATAAATTACAATCTGGTGTTAGGGAATCTTTCAAAGAAGAAAACGCATTGTCATTGATAGTTTCTCTGGTTCTCATCAACATGGCATATCTCCCAAGGACAGAAATACGTTTGATATGTACAATTGAGACGTGATCTGTGTTCATCTCAGCCATTACTTGAAAGCCAATAAAATTTTGAGATATGCATAGTACACAAACAGAATGCTGTTGCCTCAACCCAAGCAAGAAATAACTGTCAAGGATTTCCCTTTAACATGCACTGAAGAAATATAAAATGGGTGTATGGGGGGACAAATGCTGGAGACAGACTAAAAGATGAGAATTTTCTCCGTGAGAGAATTAATGTATTAAAAATACTGTGAAAAATTCACAAACTATAGCAACTGCTGAAGTTAAATCTAGTAATTTACAGTCTAGGTTTGAACTCTTGATTTCTTCATCTTTCCTAAAGTTAAAGAAAATCACATGGCTTATTCAAACTATGAACACTATATTTCAATGTCAGACATGTGAAATCAAGAGTGAAAACCCTGCAGTATTATATATACATTTTGTACGTTCAGATACATAGTTTTAAAACAGAGAACTCCATGGCAAAATTCAAGACCAGATGTCGGGGAATTTTAGCACAATGTTGCTTTACAATATGAGGTTCATTGATTCTATTCATTAAAGAATTATTCTTATGATGTGGGTATCTGGAATAAGTAATCTATTATTAACTGTGGAATACCACAAATCAAGCATGGAAATATAGTAATAACCATTTAGGCATGCATATATATATAATATATATATATATGTTTTTAAAAAACAGAAAAGTACAAGTTTTGGAGAGGATGTTGGGAAATATTTCATTCACTGGTGGTGGGAATGTAAAATAGTAAAGCCACTGTGGAGGACAGTTTGGCAGTTTCCTAAAAAAGCTAAGAATAGAACTAACATATGACCCAGCAATCCTTCTATTAGGTATATACCCAGAACAATTGAAAGCAGGCTTTCAAACAGATATTAGCACACCAGTGTTTATGGTGATGTTATTCATAATTACCAAAAGATACAAGCAACTCAAGAGTACAATAATTGATGAATGGATAAACAATACATGGTATATGCATACAATGGAATATTATTCAGCATTAAAAAGGAATGAAGTTTTGGTTCATGCTACAGCATGCATGAATTGAAACCATTATGTTAAGTGAAACAAGCCAGACACAAAAGAACAAATATTGTATGATCTCATGGATATTAAATAATTAGAATAAGCAAACTCATAGAGTCAGAATCTAGAACATAGGTTATCAGGGACTGGACTGGGCTGGGGTTAGGGAATGTGGAGTTAATGCTTAATTCATACAGATTTTCTATTTGGGTTGATTGTAAAGATTTGTTAATGGATGATGTTTGATGGTAGCATAACAATGTGTGTATAAGTAACAGCACTGAATTATATATATGAATGTGGTTAAAAGGGGGAAATTTTAAGTCATATATGTCATTAAAATTAAAATTTTAAAAATAAACCATAGGACTGTATAACACAGTGAATCCTCTTGTCAATGTTGGACTACAATTAATAGTACAATTACAAAAATATTCTTTCATGAATTATAACAAATGTAACACACTAATACAAGATTTGATAGGGTGATTTATTGGAAAAAAATACATCCTAATGTAAATTATGGGCTATAGCTAATAGTATAATTATAATATTCTTTCATGAATTATAACAAATGTACCACACTAATGCAAAGTGATAATAAAAGGGGTAGGAGGGTAAATTGGAGCACTATATTTTTCACATGATTTTTTTATATACCTACATATCCTCTAATTTAAAAATAAAATGAAAGAAAGACTTCTTTAAGAAAATGAACAGGCAATCCAAGTAGTAGGAAGAATATTTCAGTATTAATATCTTGCATATTATTTGTATATAGAATATTGTACAATGCAATAATATAAGAAAACTATTTTGCCAGATTTATAATAATTGCAAGAATTGGACAGATACTTGAAAAACAAGATATATAAATATCAAATAAATGTGTGGAAAAGTAGCTCACCTCATTAGTCATGGGGAATAAGTAAATTAAAAATGCAATAATATACAATTGTTTACCCACTAGCAGTACTAGAGCACAAAATGGTAGTGAGTTTGTGAAGCAAATGGAACTTTTGTACATTGTAGGGTAGAGTATAAAATGCTAAAACCATCTTGAAAATTCTATACCTAGATATTTATATAAGAGAAATGAAAACATATGTTGACAAAAGACTTCTAGGAATGTTCAGAGCAGCTTTACTGGTAATAGCTACTAAAGACTGAAAACGACCTAAGTGTCTATCAATAGGAGACAGATAAATTGTGATGTAATCACATAATGGAGTACTATTTAGCAATAACGAATATAAACCTTTATTGCTCTACCAGTGATGTGGGAGACTCAATGCTGATACATCAAACATGCCTCCACACACAGATGAACATATGCACACAAACATATACACTTTTAAGCTCAGTCCACTCAGTGGGCCTGGAAGAACTGTCATCTCAAAAACAATGAGCACAGGCAGCCCCATACCTGGGCTTCTCCATGCCATTCTCCATTAACAAGTCCAAGGCTTCCTGGAGTATTGGCTGGGACAGTAGAAGTACAATATGTAGTGGAAGATAAATGGAAGACACAAGAACCTTAACATGTGAGCAGTAGGAATTTTGGAGAGAGAAAAGGGTTAAAACAGAATTGAGACAATAATGAAAATTATCAACTGAATTAATACTCAACCCTCTGGAAAGTAATCTGGCAATAATTATTTAAATTTAAAACATAGATATCTCTGTAACCAAAATTGCCATCCTGGTGTTCAATACATTTAAATAAATGCAGCAGTATATAGAATTCTGCATATAAGCTTTAATTCAACATTTTTTGCAGAGGCAAGATAATTAGGAAAAAAATATTGTTTTCTCATTCCATCTACAAAGCAAAATAATAGTAAAAACAACACATACATACGCAAATACATAAAATGCCTATGACATATATGTATATATATATATATATATATATATATATATATATATATATATATATATATATACACATCAATACAATCATTTCTGATCTGATCTGGTCTGATGCATGCATGTTTTGAAACACAAATATATTCCAATAGGATTGATATACTTAGGAATAATTTGAGCCTAATGCAAATTTTGAAGTTAACTTATATGAGATTTCCTTGCTAGAAATACTAGGGAAAAGCAGAAAACTGCACTCAACTGAAATGGGGTAGTAGGAAGACACCAAATGCCTCATGCCCACAATGCAAATATCTACAAGCTATCTCAGTTCACTGCATGTAATTGTCTACAAAGTTGTGTTTTGTTATTTTTCGCATTTGCGAACTTTTCTATATATTTAAAATAAAAACACCAACACCCCCCAAAAACACAAAAACTCCTTCAACATCCCAAATGTGTCTCAGTGTCCTGGTTTAAAATGCCAAGAAGTCCATGCACCATGAAAAGCAGTATTTGTGCATGAAGACTTTAAAGGGACAGCCAAAATCTGCAGAAGTGGCTATTAGAACTCATTTGGACTGGTTTAGTGGTTCAAAGATCTCTATAATTTCCAAAGCCTTCAGCCATCAAGCAAAGCAGCAGAAAGAGGCACAAAAAAAAGTTTCCAGCAATAATTAAGAAGTTAATTAAAGAGGAAGGCTACACATTGGATCAAATTTTCAATTTTGAGAAAATACATATCTATTATAAATGCATGCCTCAAAGGTCCTATGTGTCAAAGACAGGATTTAAGGCAACACAAGACCTCTTAGCTGTGATGTTCCATCAGAGGACAGTGACCCATGCCCATTTTCTTTCTCTTCAGAGGGTGGAAAAGAAAGAAGTTATTCCCTCAGCATCTTAATTTGCAAAAGGGATGGAGGAAAATTACATATTGATCGGAGCTTATCACATGGGTTCAAGTTTAATATATTTGCCACTCATAAATATTCACATAAATTTGTCTTAATCATAATGGATCTCACATACCATCTAAACCCCTTTTTTTGGATCATAGGACTTGTGGTAAAATTGTCTAGCTACTGCCAGATAATTTGAGATAAAATAGCTAAACATTATGGGATAGCTTCATTGCCTTACAAACAACAGAAAAATAACAACCATATGTGAGCTGTGGAATAAACAAGAAGTATTTGAATTATCTTGAGGACATGAGCAAGGTACTTTCTCTCTCTCTCTCTCTCTCTATATATATATATATATATATATTTCAAGTTTATAGTAGCTTCTTTAAAATACACATGCACATGTATATACAGTGTTCCTGTCTCTCAAAGGCCCACAACCTTCTTTCCAAATTCAGATAACTCTCCTTCCACCATTTCTCAATAACTCACAAGCTACCATCCTTCTAACACCTGCTTCCAAAAAATAGATGAAAAATTCAAGTTTTTTTCTTTAAGGCAAAGTGTCATTTTATTGTAGTATTTATGTATCTTTTAAACCATTTAATATTTGCATAACTGTGCTACTCTTTTCATTAGGTGGCTGTCTTTTTTGTCACCTCACTGATGAGATTTTGAGTGCTTTGCTCAATCTCATTCCCCCATAAGCCCTGTAGTTTGTGCTGCCCAACTGTGCATAGCATGGGGAATTTCAGGAATGCATGTTGCATTATAGCAGGACTGGCTGTGTATACATATATGCATATCACACTCATCTCAGTACACACAAAAGGCTGGATGTGACTACAGAAGCATGAAAAACATAAGCCATCAAATAGCTAAACATGCTTAAATGAGGATGCGCAATTGCATAATTTTCTTTCAGTTTTATGTTTTGTTCTAATTTAAACAATCATTTATAAAATTATATAAATGAAGCCTTTTCCATTAGGAAAAACAAAGAAAAGGGACAAATGCAAGGAAATTCTGAGTTGTTTTAGCAGGAACTTCTTGTCTTGTAGGGAAAGAGAAAACACCATTATGGAAGCAGTTTTGCACAGTTTAAAGTAGAGCTGAATGATATTTAATAGCCAACCATCCAACTTGGGACACCAGAGGGAGTCCACAGCCCCAGACAGGACACATGTTCTGAAGTGTGCAATGGTTCCTGGTCTTATCAGTAGACTGTATTATTCTACTTAGTGCAGGAATGTCGTGAAAAAGTGATAGGGGAATGTGGGAGGATGTGCCGAGGGCTACCAGAATAACTAATTGGTATATATACTACTTTGCTTCTCACTGGGTTTTGTCTTCTCACATTTGCACAAGCTATCATTGTGACCCTCTCCTTAGAAGAGCTCTTTTTTTATTAAATCCCAAAGTAGATGTTGTCTTGCTTTGGTTTCCCTGCAGTCTACTATTTGAAAATTGTTCTAAGTGCCTTTGAAAGCAACATGAGCAGAAAAGGAGAAATTTCTCCTGGATGAAAGCAAATAAACAAAAAAAATACAGGCTGAAGGCTTGGAGGTCAGAGGGGTTGGTAGGGAATAGGTGCAAAACAGCCAGGCCTTCAGACATTGGGGAGATGTCAGAGGGGCGGAGGCACAGTATGCCTGGGAAAACTAGATCCTGGATTAGAGAGCCACCCCAAGCTTCACATACTAATGACGCAGAAGAACCCATCCAAGGGCTTCACTAGTGAAGACATAAGGAGGACCTTGATAGAAAGGAAGTCAGAGGCCCTGTTCTTACCCACGATGTTAAATCAAGCAGCTTTGTAACGCTGTAAAAATAAAACAACCCACCGAAGCATAGTAGCTTGCAATGCTTCCTTCTTAATCTGAATAACCTCCTCAGTGTGTTTCAATCACTATCCCATCTTCTCTGTTCCTGTGCCCACCTCTTCTTTCTCTATCTTCTACCTCTGAGTCTAATTAGCTAGATCAGAGCTGGCGCTTAATAAGAGTTTGTAAATTCACAAATCCTTATCTTCTTAATAGGAAAAAAAAAAGGTAAAAAAGAATGCCCTAATTTATACCACTGGGTCTTGCCAACTCATGATTGCTGGGGAAGAGAAGCAATTGCAAACAGTAAGGGAAAGAGAATTCCAGAAAGTGATAGGCCTGTCAAAGAATTCATGCAGCAAAAAATTGTAGAATGCGTCTGCTCAGAATTTTTACCATACTCATTATGTATAATCATGAACATACATGTGGATGTGGGAAGAATTATAGGCCCTGATATTAGTAGCCTGCGTACATTAAGATAATTGTGGTGTCATCATATGTCTTTCAATCTAAGAATCGATATTTGTTTACCACTTCACTAGTATTCTGAAAGTACCAAGGAATCTGATATGCCTTATCACATCATGAGCCCACCCTATAAAATGCTTTAGAAAACAGAAACTGAATAGCCTAGCTCACCTGAAAAATAAATGATCAAGTGATACCTTCTGCTAGCTATGAAAGTTTATTTGAATTAATCATCTAATGGAAAGTGAAACAGCACATACTGTATCCAATATTGTGCTCTATTTTACTAGGTTTGAAAGATATCTCTTGCCAGAGAGAATGTAGTCATTGCATTTTTCAAATTCTGAATGACATATACCATCATATAGTTTGTTAAAAACAATATTCAGAGCAAAATGTGTTTTCCCATTTTAAAGGCCTCTCCTTTTCTCTGAGATCAATAAAAGAATAGAACAGCAGACAGTTCATAAAATTTAAAAGTAATACCCAAAAACATAGCAACTCAACAGATATTTTCTTCACTGTAGATAAGTGTTTTTATTATGCACAACTCTGTAAATTTCTGGAAGACATTTTTCCATGAAAAAAAATCTGTCTATGGTGCTTGAAATAATTGGCATCAAAGTAAATTTAAATCTTTATGTTCTCCAGCTCTATCTGGAGAAGAAAGCAAATTCATTAACTTTTATTTTTGAGCAACTCATTGGAGTAAAACAAGAGAGGCACAGTGTGGGTGTTTAAGTTTGCTGTTTTAGTTTGCTAAAGCTAACACAATGCAATACATCAAAATGGGCTGGCTTTCATAAAGGGAGTTTATCTAGCTGCAAATGTACAATTCCTCAGAGGAAAAGCATCTGGCTTTCCTCTGGCTTCCTCTGTCACATGATAAGGCACGTGGTGGTGTCTGCTGACCTTCCCTCCTGGTCTCTGGATTCAAACGGCTTTCCCCAGGGCGTGTCCTTTCCCTTTCTGCATCTCATGAGTTCTCTTCCGACCTCTCTCGCAGATGTAATCAGCTGTAACTGACATTCGCATGCTGATGATTAAGTCCCCAGCAACAGCAAAACCGATAGCCTGAACCTAATAACTGCTACATCACCTAGCCTGAACCTAACCATTACAGTGTGTCTTAAATTTCTAAAACTTTATTTTCTGGAAATAGTATGAATGATGTCTTTTTTTTTGCATGGGCGGGCATCAAGAATTGAACCCAGGTCTCCGGCATGGCAGGTGAGAACTCTGCCTGCTGAGCCATTGTGGCCTGCCCTAATGATGACTTATATTTGAATACTAAGACCATGCCCATATTTACTCTATTGCAATATTATAAATTTATTACCCAATAATTCTGAAATATTAAATAAATCATTCACACACTTCTGTCACTTCAAAGTTACTCTGAGTCTAAAACATAGTCTAGTACGAAGTGGTAAAGTCTTTTTGGCCACTCTTTCTTTCTCTTTTGAGGAATGCTCTTGTCCTTAAAACTTCCTCAATACTTGACCCTCATATACACTTGATCTTCAGATATGCATACACACACATCTGTATTCCATGTCACATTTTCAAAGAGGCTAATTTTCAATTCACTATTTTCAGTACACCTGTACTTATTTATCCTAAATGTGAATTAATAGTACTATGCGATTTAGAAAATGTTCAGTTTACTAACTTTTCTTATTGACAGAAAGTCTTTTCAGACACAAATGAAAGACTATATAATAGTAGAGTTCAACAGGAGGGCTGGAGATGAGTTGCTTTTTTCAGAGTTCGGTGGGATGTACAAGTAAGCAGGAACAGGGACCAAGCCTTATGCTCACAAATCACTTACAAAACCTTAGTACTTTTAATATAGACCCTGGTCAAAATTACAAATGACTGCAGGAAAATAGTAAGTTCAGACAAATTCATAAAATTGAGAAATATGCACATTGATGAGTTTATCTTAACAAGTCTGCTTTGGTGAAATATGAATGGCCCTGATATGATAACAAATTCTAAATATACACAAAATGTTTGCTACTCTATCTAAACTTGAAAAAGAGAGATGCAATTAGCTATGTACTTTGTAAAGCTTCAATTCTTTCATTAGTGATTTTCCTTTGTTCCTCTTTTGTACTCTAGGCTCTTGGTGGCATAGTGCTAAAAATATTTGGTTCTTTAAATTTTTAGCATACAATGAAATCTTACATTTATAGCCCCACTGAATTGTTTTTACGTGTGTTAATGCTATTAAATCTTTACTTAATAGTCTCCTTATTTGGGAGAGAACATTAATAACCTTACATATAAAAAGTACAATAAAATTTTAAATAAAAACAACTGCATATCAGTGATTCCATCTAGGAATACAAACAGAAATTAATTTATCAATTTGCTTGTCAATTTATTTTTCATTGGCTACTAAACCAATATGTGATCTTCCTTGCTTTATTTATCTACAAATTCCAAGCCATATCAAAATGTTTGTTAAACTAATCCATTTATGAATCTATCTCTTGGGGCGTGAGCTTCTTCATGTACAAAATATTTTCTACTTACATCTGATTTTCTACAATCTTACTAAAACTTAAAATTTCTGTTACTAGTAGACTCTTTGCTATGTTGAGTCAAGACTATAAAATGGCAAATAGAAAAGTGACATAGAATGCACTCAGAGCATAAAAGAAGAGGGAACATAAACATTTGTCAAGTACCTGTTCCAGTTTGCTAGCTGCCGGAATGCAATATACCAGGAACGGAATGGCTTTCAAAAGGGGAATTTAATAAGTTGCTAGTTTACAGTTCTAAGGCCGAGAAAATGTCCCAATTAAAACAAGTCTATAGCAATGTCCAATCAAAGGCATCCAGAGAAAGATACCTTGGTTCAAGAAGGCCAATGAAGTTCAGGGTTTCTCTCTCAAGTGAGAAGACACATGGCAAACATAGCTGCACTTTCTTCTCAGCTGGAAGAGCACATGGCAAGCATGGTGTCATCTGCTAGTTTCGCTCCTGGCTTCCTGTTTCATGAAACTCCCCAGGAGGCGCCTTCTTTCTTCATCTCCAAAGGTCACTGGCTCGTGGACTCTCTGCTTCTTGTGGCTATGTCGTTCTTCTCTGCTCTCTCTGAATCTCCTTCATTCTCCAAAATGTTTCCTCCTTCATAGGACTTCAGAAATGAATCAAGACCCACCCAAAGGGGTGGAGATATGCTTCTACCTAATACAGTTTAACAATCACTCTTGATTAAATCAAATCTCCAGGGAGATAATCTGATTACAGTTTCAAACATGTAGTACTGAATAGGGATTATTCTACCTTTATGAAATGGGATTTTTATTAAAACAAGGCTTTTCTAGGGGACATACATCATTTCAAACCAGCACAGTACCTATTATGATTGACCAGTTTACACAATCACTTGATTGATTTCTCTTAGCAGATGATAAAGATAAATATCATTATCCAAATTTTAAGTAATGAAGTAATGAAGCCTGAGTGAGGTTGTACAATTTGTCTAAGACCACACAGTTGTTGATTGGTGGAGCTAAAAATCAAAGTGACTTCAAAGCATTTGCTCTTATTACTGTACCATGTTGATACCGATTAAATGCTTAATAATTGATGATCATATAAATACACCCATTTAATTTAAAACATGGAAGCCTACCTTCACAGATGTGAATCTGTGATGTTCTCAACATATTAGTAAATTAATTTTTCTAGCTAGAACCATGGAATGATAGCTATGTTAGGAGACTGTCTTTCACTCTGGAAGAATTAAACATGGAGCTCTGTGTGTGGCATTTAAGTGTCCGCACACACCAAGTCCAACCTAGTTTTGCAACTTTTTTTCCCACCACTTCAGTCCTCACATAGCAAGTAGCAGATGCCTTCTTGCTTCTGGGTCATGTCCCAAATCATCCAGCATCCATAATTTTACCCTCTTTTGTTTCCTTTGCCTCAGTGACCCAATTATTCTGATCACCAGCAAGCACAGCCAAACAAAATTTAAAAATAGATATCATAGGTCCACTCCAAAATGAAACATTTCCTAATAATTGCCTCCAAGATTATAGGCATATTCTACCAGTTATATGTTTGGCTAACTCCCTCATCTTTAAGTATTTTCTCAAATGTCATATGTTAATATGGCCTGCATGAACCACCCTATTTAATATTGGGCCTTTCCCTATCCCTCCTCTATTCCCCTCACTACTGCTTCTTTTATATTTTCCAGAGCACTTCTAACAGTCTCATATGTTTTGTGTTGATTGACTTATTTCCACATACCCATCCTAGCATTGACATTTTCCCAATGGTGGGTGACTTGCTGATGGTGAATTTTGGGTGTGTATCTATTGAACTAGACTTTTCAAATGAAGAAATTCAGGCTTAAATATACTAAGTAAATTACTAAAAGCAGGCTGGTTGGTAGATATATATAATTTCTTCTCTGTGATCTTAAAAAAAAAGGTTGACTTCTAGATCGCTGATATACATTTGAAATTTACTGAATTAATTTTTTTTTTTTTTTTTTTTGCATGGGCAGACACTGGGAATTGAACCCAGGTCTCTGGCATGACAGGCGAGAACTCTGCCTGCTGAGCCACTATGGGCCGCCCTGAATTAAATTTTTTATAAATGATTTTATTAACCATCTAAATGTCTAACCATGGAGCTAAGCACTTGACTCAGTTTCATGTAACCATCAAAACAACCATCTGCCATAGTTATTTTCTCCTTGTCTTGCATTCTTCCTTTATGGATGGTGACATAAGGCACAGTGATGCTGGTGAACCTGGGGACAGTCACCCAACCAGTAAGAGATGGAGCTTATACTAAAGCTGAGAGGCGAGCTTAACGAAAGGTGAAGAGGATGGCCTCTGGAACCAGGCTGCCTGGATTGGACAAGTCACCCATCCTCTCAATACTGCCTTTTCTCCACCTCAGAGGGTTGTTATCAAAGATTAAATGAGTTAACTTTGCTTAGATTAATTCCTGGCAGATAATAAATGCTATATAAGTATTTGTTTATTTAAAAAAAGAAATCTAATACTAAACCCTGTATCTTTATTTTTTTCACCTTGCTTTCTTGCACAGCACTTGGTGATAATAATAATAGGTACCATATATTGATTGCTTACGACATGATGGGAATTGGGCTAAGAACTAGCTTAATCTCACTTTATTCTCATGACATATTTTGAAAGCAGAAAATGTCCAGGAATTTTTTCCAGTGATTTTATTTTTATTCTCTCTAATGTTACTGAACAATAACAACAAGAACAGCAGTAACAATACATAATTTTATAAACCACTTACTAAAGCTAAATGCTTTAAAAAGAATCATCACAGCTAGCATTCCATGGGGTAATTGCTCTTATTTTTCATACTTGATGAAGGAAGGAACTAACAGTATAGAAAGCATGTCAGTGTGTCACATAGTTTTAACCCTGAATCGTAATACTTGTTGAATCGAAATATTTTTTAAAAATGAGAATGAAGGAATATCTGTATAACTTTTTGCAGAACACACTGCCCACTGAAATGATTAGAATTTATTTCTTCATGATTAATGTATGGAAACTACGGGATTTTAAATGCAGCTAAGTTCTAAGACCATGAAAAATATAAATTGAGTTCAAATTTTGTGAAAGAACCATGTTCTCACTCAAAGTGCATTAGCAAGTGCTACTGATAATATTCTCATGAATAAAATTACCCTTTCTTTGCTTTACACATCCCTCCTTCTGAAGGAAAACGTCTGGTTGCTAAATAAAATTTGTGGGTTTAGAACAGACTGAAAATAACACATTCATTGAATTTCTAGTAGTCTTGCTAATGCATTATCACTGCATCTGTTTTGAAAAAGTAGCATGACTCTCAGAAGGTAATTTTAATGGTCATTAAAATGAAGAATTACTTCTATGAGATTTTTAAATATATTGAAATAGGTAAAACTATACAATATAAAAGAAAGAAAAACAACTCCTTTCTTGTTCAATTTTCAGTGCTCATGCTACTTCATATATAATTAGATTTGAATACTGGACATCCATCAAAACAAGCATGAATTTATCATTTGTTAAGATCAACACAACTTTGTTAAGTCTTGTATATAATTTCTTTCGGTGCCATCTCATTTAACCTGTTTCTGGATGATCCTTAAATAAATTTTTTCATTGATTTTTGAAATATAAACACTTCATTACACATAATAGTTCTTTCTTTTATTTAAACTTAAATTAACATTGCTACCTGACAAGGCACTCTGACTTAAAACATACTGTGCATGCATATATCTGAAGTTTAATAGGACAGTACCATAAGGTAATATAGCATTTAATTAATGTTTACTTGCAAGCAACAGCTTAATGAAGTAGCATGAGCACTGAAAATTGAACAAGAAAGGAGTTGTTTTTCTTCCTTTTATATTGTATAGTTTTCCAGGAAGCTATAACAGCTGTTGACATTTATATATCAAACAACAGAATGGCACAGAGATATATAAAGAGAGAACAGTGAGGCATATAAGGAATGATGCACACAACTCAGAAAATGTTAGATCAAACAGACGAAAAATAACTTATGATATAGCAAATGTGCATAAAAACACACGGTTTTATAGCTAGTGTGTAGGGTGAGAAAACTCTATCCTACCCCCCCCAAAAAAATCATAAAAAGGAAATGTATCAGACTAGAAAGAAATCTCAAAAACTAAAAAGCCCAAAAGTAAAACCATAAAAGCTATACTCTGTAACATAATGCAATGAAACTAGAAATAAGAAACAAAAGGATAGAAAATAAAGTCTAGTACTTTGAACAAGCAAGCTCAAAACAAAGAATACCTCCCTTTCTTTATGGTGATTTGGTATATTTAGGAAATTAACATTGAAATGATGAAATACCTAGAGATGAACAATATTAGTAACACTACATATAGAATATGGCTACACTGGTAGAGAACAATGGATTACCTAAAATGCACGTATAAAAGAAACAAAATATGAAAATGACATAAAACATTCTTTAAGAAAAATATTTTTAAATCAGCAATAAAAGTGTGGAGGGAAGGATTTACAAAGATAAAAGTAGAAATTAGTAAGTAAAAAGCACACAAAAAAGTAACTTGAACAAAAATATTCTACTTCTTTGAAATAATGCAAAAAATATGCCTTGCATGTTTGACGAACAAGGTAGAAAAAAACATGAAATCATATAAGACACATTAATATTTTTAAAAGGTCTACAGTACCAGATATGGAGGTAATTAAAACATAATATAAGGAAATACTATCTTAATATATTTGAAAATCTAAGTAATTTTCAATTAAATGGATACATATTTAGAAAAAAATATATAAAGTGCTAAAGCTCACTAAAAATGGCATATGAACTATATATATCCTAATAATCAAAGAATATAGGGGAAATAAAACACAGTTCAATTAGCACCAGGTATCTGTTTAAAATACATGAAATTCTTAGATTATTTAAAACTTTATTGAACATTCAAAAACATGGAGATGACACAACAAAAATTCTGCTAACAAACAACAAAAATAGAAAAAAGGTAATGGAATCAACTCATTTTTGTTCACAATAGACAAATAAAATATCAATAAATAGAATTTAGTGGAATAGAGAAAGAATGATACATCATGATGTAGGAGACAATGGAAGAAATGAAAGGTTTAGTCTATATTAGGATACATTATTAAGTTCTATAATAGATTAAAAGAGAAAAACTATACATGATCTTCTTAATGGATGATGAAAAATCATTTGATCAAATTCATCAGCCATTGCTAATTTATTCAAAAAATACTTAGCAAGCTAAAACACCAGTATATACCAATAACCTGGTAAGGAACTCATCTGAACTGTATTCTTTAGAGTGAACATTAAAAATTGAACCTAGGCAAGGATTTTTAATATTAATACTATTTAACTATTGTACTGAGTGCTCAAACCAATCCAGTGGGATAGGGGAAAAGGAAGATGGATAAATAGAATTTGTAGATGATAACAGTATCTTCTCAGAAAATCCAGGCAATAACTGGAAAACTCTGAACATATACGCATTAAGTAGCTGTCAAATGCAAGCTAAATGTACAGAACTCAATATATTTCTTCTACAGAAATTGATGATCAATTTGGAAAAGTTATGGCAAAAGGAGAACCTATTCAACATAGCAGCAGAAACTACAACATACTTAGAGGTAAACTTAAAAGAAAGTACAACATCTACATGTGGATCAATAAAACTTTACTGAAGGACATGCACCACAAGGAAACAGAATAACGTAGTATATCATGATACTAAAAATGAAGATAAAATCTTTTAAGATATGCATTATACCCTAATTAATCTACAAATTCAATGCTATTTCAATCAAAATAAGAATGTCTTTACTAATATTTTTAACAAAATTAGCTATGTCTTAAGTTCGCATAGATAGTAAATAAATAAAAATAACTAAGAAACATTTGCCAAAAATTATGAGGTGGAACATGTTCCACCAAAATTTTTACAAAGCTTTGATGATTAAAATAGCTCAAACTAATGGAAGAATGAACAAACATGACAGAGAGCTTAGAAAGAGATAAATACATAAACAGCAATGGCATTTTAAATTATAATAAAATGATGGACTAATTAATAAATTGTAAAGAAACAGATGAAATCATTTGTCCATGAAGCCAAAAAGTATTTACCTCAAAAATATATAAGCATATGTTTGGGATTGATTCAGCAAATTAATGGTGAAAAGGCAGACAAAAGTTTGAATAAGAAAAACAGAAGAGGAAAGATGGAAAAGTGTACACTTTCCCCACCTCCTACGTTAAATTTCGGTAACCTAGTATCCTCAAAGTGTAATGTTGAATTTAATTATGGAGGTCTGTGGCTAATGGCCAATCTAAAATCTATTCTTGCCTTCTTTATAATAGAGTTTCCACACTATTATTGGGGGATGGTAATATGCTGTTCTAGTTTGCTAGCTGCTGGAATGCAATATACCAGAAACACAGTGGGTTTTTAAAAAAGGGAATTTAATAAGTTGCTAGTTTACAGTTCTAAGGCCAAGAAAATGTCCTGATCAAAACTAGTCTATAGAAATGTCCAATCTAAGGCATCCAGGGAAAGATACCTTGGTTCAAGAAGGCCGATGATGTTCAGGGTTCCTCTCTCATCTGGAAGGGCACACGGTGAACAGTGTCATCTGCTACCTTCTTCTCCTGGCTTCCTGTTTCATGAAGCTCCTCGAGAAGCATTTTCTTTCTTCATCTCCAAAGGACGCTGGCTGGTGGACTCTGCCTCTCGTGGCTATGTCATTCTGCTCTGTTCTCTCTGAATCTCCCATTCTCCAAAATGTTTCCTCTTTTATAGGACTTCAGAAACTAATCAAGACCCACCCAAATGGGTGGAGACATATCCCCCCTAATCCAGTTTAACAACCAGTCTTGATTAGGTTACATCTCCAGGGAGATGATCTGATTACATACAGTATTGAACAGGGATTATTCTGCTTCTACGAAATGGGATTTTGATTACAACATGGTTTCTCTAGGGGACATACATCCTTTCCAACCAGCACATATGCTCAGCTAAATCATAATCTCCCAGCATCGCATATAGCTCTGTAGAGCTATATGACTATGACCTAACCACAAAGATAAAAGTGAATGTTGCAGGAATGGATTTCAAGGTGGTCTTTAAATAGATATGGTAAGATGCCCTTTTACATCTACCTTTTCTATTTCATGCTGCCTGGAACCCAGGTGCCAAAGCAAGAGCATCAGCAATCCAAGAAAAATGGAACAGAAACATGCATGGAGCCCAATTTATTCCTGGAACTACCATATCAGTAGATCTCTGGCCTTCTTTTGAATGGTGTGATGGTTTGAACTGTTTGTACCCAAGAAAGACATGTTCTTAAGTTTAATCCTTTTCTGTGGATATCAATCCATTGTAAGAGATTTTTTCACTAGGCTACTTCTGTTAAGATGTTATACAGGATGGGTCCTAATACTCTTACTGGAGTCCTTTATAAATGCAATGAATACAGAGAAAGAAAGAAAGGCAAAAGAAGCAAGAAGCTGAAATCAATGAAACCTGGAAGAGAAGGGAGAGACCTACAGACACCAACATGTGCTATGTCACAGATGAGCCAAGATCACTGCCAGCTGGTCTTTAGGAAGAAAGCATTGCTTTGATGATGAGTTGGTTTGGACATTTTCTCAGCCTCAAATTAGCTGATAAATCTTCATTGTTTAAGTCAACCTATTTTATGGTATCTGTTTTCAGCATTCTAGGAAACGAAAGCAGATTTTGGTACCAGCAGAGTGGGGTGCTGCTATTGCAAATAGCAAAAATGTGGAAATGCTGGCTAATAGTAGAGCTGGAAGAATTATAAGGTGTTTGATGGAAAAGGCTTAGATTGCTTTGAAGAGACTGTTGGTAGAAATATGGACACGAAAAGTATTTTTGATGAGGCCTGAGACAGAAATTGTGAATGTGTTATTGGAAATTGGAAGAAAGGTGATCTTGTTTTAAAGTGGCAGATAACTTGGCAAAATTGAGTTGATTTTTTTCAGAGTTTTTCAAACCAAATTTCTGATAAGTAAGAGAAAACAAAAACATTAAAGCATAGAAATACACTGACTGACTGAGTACCTTTAAGATTGAAGAAACCGTGAACTGTCTCATTTGGTCTGAAATCTTGAAAAAGTTGCTCTCATTACTTATCTGAACTAGATTTAGGTTGGCCTTGGTTCAAGAGAACCTCCATCCATCCCATAAGTTACCTTCTAGTTTTGGTTACCGGCTCCCCAGGTGATCCTCCTCTTATTGATATATGAATAATACCACCAATTCCTTTTTCCTGCATGGTTAAAACGCTCAGATCTTTCCATAAGCTCAAGTTTTTCTCTTCACAGGATGGCCCATTCTTAATTTACATAGAGACTAAAGATGATTACCGCTAAGAGTAGTCGAAAGAAGGGGCAAGTCATTGCCCTGCTAATGATTCTTCAAGATTTGTTCTCTTCTTCAAGTTCCCTGTAATGTTTAACAATTAGCTATCAGGACTAATTTTCATCACCACCATGCAAGTTCCCCCAAAATATTTTAAGTATTTACTAGTCAAATATGTACTTGTGAGAGGCATGAATTTCACCAAGGAGAAGCAAATATATCGTGCATGCTTTATCACACAGGGCAATTTTTCATGGTACAAGAGCTATTTATGAAAATTACTGAAACCCATCAGACCAAATAAACTGCCAAGATCTGTTTTCTAAAAGGGAAAAGAGAAACATCCAAGAAGCAGATTCCTTATCATTATAAGCACCACCTACTGGCCTTAAGTTCATAATCAGCATGGCATAAGAGTCCATGAGTGAAAGAGAATCAGAACAATCAGTCATTAGGAGCAAAGCCTAAAGCCTTAAACATGGCAGAGGGTAGCAGCTGGCCAATTCCAAGAATCCAAATGCCAATACTCTTTCGAGCCCTGGGATCAGCTAAGATAAGGACTCAGATTAGCAGCAAATACTTATTCATCAATCTAAAGTGTACCCAAACTGCAGGAATCTGAAGTATTTGTATTGGATGTCTTTTAATCTAAGGGAAGAAAATAACCCAGAAATGTCCATTTATAGATTCCTGAATTACAAAATTGAGTTTTGATGTCAGATGGAAGGCAGAATTTGAGAGCAATGAGCCTGGATATTTGCCTGAGGAGATTTCCAAGCTAAATGTGAAAGTGCAGCCTGGGAAGAAATGTGGAAAGTGTAGCCTGAAAGGAAAGAGATAAACTGCAAACTGAACTCCTGGGCACATAGAAACAAGAAATTGATGGTTTGGAAAATTCTGAACATCTGGAAAGTGAGTTCCTAGAGAATAGTACTCCATGTGAAGATTTAACTGAACATGGGCCCAGTCAGCAATTTCAGGGTAAGTCAGTAACAGAAATGCAAGTATCCAGGAAAGATCTGTCGGAAGTTCTTTTGTCTGATGGGTTGGACCCCTGTGTACTATATGCAAATCCAACAAGTTTTTTTGTGAGATCTGTATGAATGGAACCACAGCCACCCTAGACTACTAGAGACAGAAAAGGGACAAATTAAAGGAAAACTCACTTCAAAGACAGAACCATGGAAGCAATATAAGGCTTTGGGGATAATGGAATGGAATGGATTTATTTTGCATATGGAAGAATACTGTGGGTATCAATCCACTGTTAGTAGACCTTTTGTCTAGGCTACTTCAGTTAAGGTTTGACCCACCTTATACAGGATGGCTCATAATTCTCTTACTGGAGTCCTTTATAAAGGCAGTGAATACAGAAAGAAAGAATGGCAGCAGAAGCAAGAAGCTGCAATCAATGAAACCTGGAAGAGAAGGGAGAGATCAACTGACAACACAATGTACCTTCCTATGTGACAGATCAGTTCAGGTTCACTGACAGTCAGTCTCCAGGAAGAAAATACTGCCTTGATGATGCCTTGATTTGGATATTTTTCAGCCTCAAACTGTAAGCTAATAAATCCTCATTGTTTAAGTCAGCCCATTTTATGGTATCTACTTTCAACAGCCTAGGGAACTAAAACATTTGACAAACTTAGAAATACTTTACATGTGGGGCAAAGATTTCTCTCATGAATGGAGACGATGATTTTAATGACAATATGATAGGCCATCCATGTGAGAAAGGAGTTAAAGATTTGCAATAATGAATAACAAAAACTTCCTTTCCTGGTGCTTATTATGGAATGGGGGGGGATATTGCTGAAATTTCATCCCATCAATGATATTGGGAAAAATTATTTCTAATAGTGAGGCCCAACACCTCTGTATCAGACTTGGAATAACCCTTGTCTAGTCTCATGGTAGCCCAGACATCATGAGGCTTTCTTTTTTCTTCTCTAACCTACTTTAGGACCATAAAGGGCTAAAATTATATGAGGAAGATCCAATATTCAGTAAAACATTGTTGTAAAACATCCAAAATCTTACTTTTAATTTTTTGAAATAAATACCTTTTTTATGTGGATTATTTCATTCAAATTTTTTTTTCCAACTTGATTATGTAATTACTATGAAAAAAATATCCTGGATATGTTCCAAGGTATTTTTTTCATTTCTCATATTCACAACAGTCTTTTCCTTAAGTGTATAAAAATACAGCATAAAAGGTAACACTGCAATAAACAGATGTGAAATGCATCCTACGAAAACAGATTTTTAAATTTCCCTCTTAATGTTACACATTGCACATTAAAATGAAGACGATAATAAACTTGTACCTGAATATGTTTTAAGTGCATTTTACACAGAGTTAAACAAATACAATGCTAGCATCAAAAACAGTAAACTGTTTTAAAATATGAAGTAGGAGGTATTAATAGTGGCATAGTGAGTAGATATTCTTAATAAACCACATGTGTGCCTGTATATATCAGTCATGAACACACAAATTTTACAACCAGAATTCATTAGTATGTGGAAGAAAAGAATTTAGAGATATTAAATTCATTTAAACCTTCCATAGACTGATTTTTTTGCCCCACAGGTTTTTAGACAAGTAACCACCAATATTTGGGGGGCAGCGTCTTACTGGATACAGCTGTGGAGGCCGTTAGGTGAGGCTCTCTCAGGACTTCCTTGGAGGAATATCAAAAAATGCAAAAGTATAGTAGCGGCAGCTTGGAGGAATTTGGGAAAGAGGATATCTGAGCAGACAGCTGAAGAAGAAAGACTCGCCGGAGTTTCACTAGAGAAGAGAATGGATCCTGAAGAGGGTTCAGGACCCAATACCATATATGCCCCGATAAATAGTATAGTCACCTAGAGCAATTAGGATGGTTCTTAAAATTTTACTTTTCTATATGATCTTACTTCTTATTCCTCTCTACTGTTTCTACTTGTTAAAAAAATATTGGAAATTTTTTCAAAATAAAGCCTCATGACTGTGCAGAGTGCAGCCCCGTTTCATTCTGTCTGTGCCCACAGCAGACCACGCATATTGCATTCACGTGGTTTTCAGCCATTTCATGGCATACGTTTTACTGTCTCCTTTTCATATATCCGTGGCTGTTTGTTTGTTCTGCTTGAAATTCCCTTTCCCAATTTACCTCTTGATACCACTCTAAGCATTTCTTTCAGGGCCTAATTTGACGCTCTTTCCTCTATGGAAATTTATCAGGTTGCCTCATCTTTATGGATTGAATTCTGACCCCCCAAAAGACATGCTCAAGTCCCAACCCCTGCTCCCGTGAACGTGATCCTATTTGGAAATAAGGTCTTGGAAGATGTTACCAAGATGAGGCCAAATTGGATTAGGCTGGGCCTTAGTTCTTAAAAGCCCAGACTTCATATGATTGATGTCCTTAAAGGAAAAGGAAATTTGGACATGGAAAGACAGACAGAGAAGGCAGCCATATGACGGAGTCAGAGATTTGAGTTCTGCCTCAAGCCACAAGCAGAACCCCACAGACATCAGAGGAAGTGTGCCCTCCTAACACACACCTTGATTCAGTGAGCTGTTAGCCTCATTGTTATCCTCCAGGATTGTGAGGCAATAAATGTCTGTGGTTTTAAATCATCCAGTTTGTGGTGCTTTGTCACGGCAGTCCTAGGATACCCAGATACTCATCCTCATCCTATCTCTCCCTTTAACACCAAAACAGCATTGATGATGAATTCATGCATTCATATATACCACAATCTAACATGGAAACTACACTCAAGAAACTGTCTGATTGCATATCTGTGCCTCCCACCCCTATATACACATGCAGGATGAAAAATACTTCCAAGACAAGGGATATTTGGCCCACAATAATATTGGTACAAAAGAAACACAAGAGGATTGGCGGGAAGGTACAGTATGCGAGCTGAGAAAGAGAGAATCTGATAAGAAGTCATTGGAATAGTGATGAGATCCAAACCAGGCTAATCTACTTTAGCTATTCCCTGTATCAGAAGTGTACAAGAAGTTAAAAAAGGAGTATCTATTGGACCTGGGAACAGTCCAGTTCTACAGTTCTCTTCTCAATTCTCACAACTATCTTCCTACCCATCATCTATGCTCAGCTTTCTTGTCCCAAAGCCACTAGAGAGGGGAAAACTCCTTGGAGAAAATCTTGCCTTCATCTCTCATTTTCCAGGTGAGTAAACTGACTTGCTCATGTACTTAAACCTAAAAAGGCATAGAACTAAAACTGGAATCCATTTCTTCTCTTTTAATAAGAGGGTCTTTCTTTTATATCTTTGCTGGTGCTTAAAATACAGAAGTAACTACATCCTGCTGTGAGGTTAAAAGGCTTTTTAAAAATTTAGCCATTATTTGAGACAATTATGTCAATATATGAATGTCATTTGGATTTGCAATATAACTTACTTTTGTTAAAAGTAACATGCTCCGTAAGTTGATAATAACCTACATATAAACAGGGCAACTACTATATAACAAGAAAGTAAACCCTATATACCTTTCTTTCATTTAACCTCAGAACCCATAAGTACCTGGCATACACTAGGCATCCACTAATTTTTTCTAATGAATGTGTGCATGGATGATGTATCTGTCATATTCAGAGACAACTAAGAATGATTATTAGATACTAGACTATCTTCAGAAAAATTAACTATACAATATTTAGTTAACGTATGTTGAAATTTTCAGATAGGAAGGCAGACACAGTAATGACAAATGACACAAACTTCCAGACTACATAAGTGCAAATCCTGGTACAAGCACTTTGAACTTGAGTCATTATACAGATAAGCCATGAAGTGCATGTAAATATTCCCTTTTTATGATATCTCAAACTCCAATTGGACACACAACTCACTGATAAACAGAAAACCTAGTAATACATCCTGAGGAAATAGTTATAAATTGTTTGGTTCGCTACTTCTGTTGTGACATTCATGTTTTCAGATATCCCTTCAAATTAGTTTCTTTTCTATTACTAGTATACAGAAATTATCACAATAACCCAAGCAAATCCAATGACATTTATTACTAGAGACTGAATTTATGAGCGCTTTCTATCTTTTTTTTGAAAACTATAAAGATGTGAGTTCAATTGTCAACGGATTTAGGGGCCAAATCCATACTAATGTAATAGTTGAATTATATGTGTTTAATAAGATATATTTTGCATTTGTTCCCACAGAAACAGAAGTAAAAATATTTTTGTACTTCTTTTTTTAGAATGTAAAAGCAAGGCTTTCTTAAGTATTTCAGCATAATTCTACAGTTAGTTTCAGCATAGTAGAATATTATGCTTGACAGTCACAACTTGACCTGAGAAAGGCATTGTTAATGCATGGCCGGTAAATTCTGCAGCCAGAAACAACAGCAATGGCCACTACACGTGCTGAGGAACACACCAGGATCACTAAGACAGCACCATATATTGAGAGTTATAACGTCCTAAATCATTATAGCCACATTACTGTCATGCACTGTTTTTGTAATATAGATATTATAATATAGATATTGTAATATAGCATTGCACTGACTCTACAGCAGAGCCTGATTTTGGTGTTTTTAACAGCAAAATGTGTCCTCTGTTTTTTCGGCATTCTGTTTAAATGTCCAAATCCATTATAAGGAAATAAAATTATGAGAAACACAATTTAAGTTTTAAAACATCCAGCTGACGTTTAAATGTCTATTCATTTATCTTACCAAAGAAGGCAGTAACCCCAGGGCACTGCCCAAAACTAGGCTGTTAATTAGCATCTACATCTGACTTTAGAAAGAGGAAAATAACTCTCAGAATTCATATAGTATAGACTTGTATTGTCCCTGATCGATAGTTTTAGAAGAATTTTTTATCAAAACTTTAGTTCTAATTTACATTTCTATGGCTTTCCATGGATCAGAGCATTGAAATACAGTGAGCTGAAAAAATAAATTGGGGAAATTCCCTATTAAGCCAATGAGCCTCTGGGTGCTCTTGGAATTTCTACTGTGTGCCAAGAAAAAATAAAAACAGATAAAAGACATAATCCTTGATATTTATGAGGCACTTCATCTAATTAGGAAGAACAATAAAATAACCAAGAGAAATGTACTAATTGTCATATATATATACATATATGTATATATACACACTATATGTACATGTAGCTAGACTATTATAAATATCTAGCTCACTCTACCTAGCACTAGTTTACATTTGTATATATTTAAAATTTTATACTTATATAAATCTAATTAAATGTGTACACACACACATACATATTAACAGACTACTAATACACATGTTAAATAAGTAACGTGTTGAATGGTGTACATATGGAGTCTGCCATTGATAGGTATTAAGCCATGGATTTGAGATCAGCTATCTTTGTCCAAGTGTTGTACTTTATACCATTGAGGATGCAGACGATATGGATAGATGATCTGTCTTTGAAACTTTCTAGAGGAAGTAAGACTATGTAGCTAGATGCTAGCTACATAAATATAACAAATGGAAAATTTAGTTTCACAGAGAATTATTGACCAAATACTCTAATAATTCTTCCTACAGTACCTGCCCCAGGAACCACAATACCTTATATGATTTGCCCCCAACTTCTTTAAGCTTCCCATTGTCCCATCTTCCACTCACTCCTTGAAGCAGCCCCACCAGCCTCCTTTCTGACCTACCAGTGTGACAAGAATACAAGAACACTCTGCACCAGACCCTGCGTATCGGACCCTGCACCCAGACTCCTTCCCACCCCCCAGGGCCTGCAAGAACATCACTTCTGCAGAGGGGTCTTACCTAACCATGGAAATGTGCTGAATATGTAAATATACTTTCTCAAATGCAGATACAAAGCCTTAGTTTACTACAACATTCATCCACCTGGAAGGACAGAGAAGATGTTTCAGAAGAAATGAAAAGATAAAGAATCAAGAAGCAGGAGGGTAGTAAAATGCAAAGGTGTATTGTATATGGTTTTCCCCCACACTCATATGGGGGAGCATCAGGCTTGTCACTGTCAGAGGTTATTAGCAAGGTAAAAAATAGTGAAAGAAAGTCTATACTATTCTGGCCCAAGGGATTGTAGGAAAGGGCGGGGAGAGGGAGAGGAGGAGGAAAACAGAGGAAGAGAGAGGTAGAGATGGAGCTAGCAAGCCAGTTTAGTGGTCATGTGCAACAGAGAGTGAGACAATAAATTAGCAAGTCTGGAAGCGGACAAGGCCTCTTGAATACCTTTCTGTCTATACCACACTCACATTTGAAGACTGCCTTCACTGCCTTCTCTCACACCTTTGGTATATGGGTAGGCCACAATAAGGTTGGGTGGAGGAGACCCTGGGGTTTATGGACCTCGAGCTTTCCTGAGTCTCTACCCTCAGTCCCTGTGTGGCATTGAGGGGAACCAAAAGTAAATGAAAAACCTGGCTCTAGGAGCTCTGGAATGAGCAAGCAGAACACTGAGGCCACTCTCCAAGCACAGAACACGTTATCTTCCAGGAGCTCTGAACACTGTTGGGGAACAAGTCAGAATGAGGTTACTAAAGTTTCTGACCAAGCCATAAGACATTGAAGTTTTTCAGCAGCCCCTGATTTAAGCTGCCAATGCCAACACTTAGGTATCACTCAGATGGGTAGGAGCATAAATCCTAGAGACAAGAGGAAATAGAAGATACTATGCCTAAAGATGTGGACTCTTCACTGCTATGGAGAAGTGTGTCAGATTGTGCTTGAATCACACAATTACTTAAGGTAGGGCAGAGCTGGGATTTAAACCTCAGTAATTTGACACTGGGCCCTGAGATCTTTAAATACATTTCCTTTTTACAAAGAGCTACATTTTCTCTACATTTTGGGATTGTGTGTATATAAGTAGCCACCCAACTCTGAGTATATAGGTACAGTGCACCTGCTCATATTATGGTGAGAAGATGAATACTATAAAGTGTAAAATTATGGTCCTTTGAATGACTCTGAGGTGGGTTTGAAGCCTGGCTCTACCGTATTCTGCCTGTGTGAACTTCACCAGATATAACTTTGACTTCATTACCTATAAATGGATAGGGTAGCGATACCTATTGCATAGGATTGTTGTAAGAGTAAGATGATATCATATGTGAAGCATGCATACAGGAAGGTAAAGGAATATATGTTCTGTAGCTGCTGTAGGAGAGAGAAGATCAAAATCTTAAGGTTGCAGAGATGCTAAGGAGTAGGGCCCAGTTCAAGTATTTTTAATCATAACTTAAGAAGATTCTTTAATATTTCCAACAGGTATATTTCCTCTTCAAATCTTAGCTCTTGCTACTTCCTCTTCCCATAATTACCCATCATCTCATCTTATATCGCCAATCCTTTCTATCCTGTATGTCCAGAACAAATGACGCTTTGTCATTTGTGTGCCAATTTGAAAAGGTTTATGTACCCTAGAAAAGCCATGTTTTAATTCTAATCAATCTTGTGGGAGCAATAGTTTCTTCTAATCCCTATTCAGTACAGTATGTTGGAAACTTTAATTAGCTTATCTCCATGGAGATGTGACTCAATCAAGTATGGGTATGAAACTTGATTAGATGGAGATGTGTCTCCACCCATTCCAGGTGGGTCTTGATCAGTTTTACTGGAATCCTACAAAAGAAGAAATATTTTGAAGAAAGCTTTAGAATGCTGCAGAGCCACAAAGTAGAGAGTCCACTAGCCAGTGACTTTTGGAGATGAAGAAGGATAATGCCTCCCAGGGAGCTTCATGAAACAAGAAGCCAGAAGAGAAAGCTAGCAGACTTCGCCATGTGCCCTTCTAACTGAGAGAGAAACGCTGAACATCATCAGCTTTCTCAAACCAAGGTATCTTTCCCTGGATGCCTTAAACTGGACATTTCTATAGACTTGTTTTAATTGGGACATTTTCTTGACCTTAGAACTGTAAACTAGCAACTTATTAAATTTCCCTTTTTAAAAGTCATTCTGTTTCTAGTATATTGCATTCCAGTAGCTAGCAAACTAGAACAGTCCATAAGCTTTCCCCAATACCTCCAAGTGGACATGGTCTGTTCCTCCTCTGAAAGACTGTAACATATGATCAGTAACTCCTTGATGGCATTCATTACTTTCTACTTTGTTTTTATTTATGGATGGCACATTATAGGATCATGTGTATAGGAATGACTTTCTTAAATAGGCAATAAGGATATGAAGGCAGGAACTATATATCATCATGCTTTGTGAATTCTATGCATATGGCCTTGTTTCTAGCAGATAATCAAACTACTAATTTAATGTGGTGGTTCTACCATTGTCATCAAAGTATTCCCCATGCAACCTACTAATTTTGTTCTTTACGTTAGAATAAGAAATATGAAAGTAAAAAAGAAATTCTGTATCTCTTGAACTTTTGCTTTTTATGTGAGAAGTACTTTGGCATAGTGGAAATAGCTGGGAATGGAGATCTGGAAAACATGGGTTATGAAACCAAATCTACTATAAAGTAGCTTTGTGATTTTGGACTAGTTACTTAATCTCTTTGAGCGTCAGTTTTTTCATCTGTTATATGAGTTGATGGACCTGATTACATCTCAGGTAACTTCTAGCTCTAACATTCCCTAATGCTGTGATTTTACTCTCTCTTAGTTTTCTGATATAAATAAAATCCTACAGTTTTAAACAGTTCTAAACTTAGCAGAGCTCTGTCTTTATTGGTTTTGTTCACACACACATTGACTTTATGGTACAATGCCCTCTGTGACACATAATAGAATACCAAAAGTCACAGCCTAGAGCTATCTCTAATGAAAAATACAGTTTTAATTGAGGGTTGGAAATTTTCATGATATTGCCTTAATGAGACAGAAAAGTGCAAGAACGAGATTTCCCTTGCAAATACATACCTTGGTTTGTAGATTTCCTAATGCATGGTGACAGTACCGAACTTAGGAATAAATACACTGTGAACTTTTGCAATCCTGAAGCAATAGGAAACAATTTATTAAGATTATCCTGCAGGTTCCCAGCCTGTAGTTATAAGGCAAGCCAGCAATTTTGAAACCCTCTCCCCCTTGTTGCTGTATTAGTTTATCCTATATTTATTGCTATCACTGACTGGAATGTCCCATTTTCATCACTAACTTAATGCCAACCCTTCCTTCAAGGTCTGTATAAATAAAAATGCTAATTTCCACGTAACGGTTCAAAGTAGCATACTCAGTTTGCCTGAGGAATAACACACCTTTATCTCACAAACTTGACAACTTCACTTTCTTTGATAAAGTTAAGATCAAACCCATTCCCTGTAATCATTCCCTAATTTGATTCTTCCCATGATCACTCAACCTAGCCAGCACTGACACCAGGTCTTTCCACTGCAAGGTAAATGATGAGAAATTCCTTCTTTGCTGTACTGAACCTTTTCTATTTTCCTTTTAATTCCTCACTTTCCTTAACAATTATAAGAGCAATTTAGTCTCGCCCTTTCCTCCTATTTCGAAGTAGATCATATTTATTTCCTGTTGATGTCTATTTCTTCCCTCTGTTCTTAAGAGAAATCAAAAACCTACTCCTGGACTACCAGGTCCTGCATGTTTGGACACTTGTCTAGTTACATAGCATTATTTCATTCCATTATTTGCCCATCCATTGTCAAACTTCACATTGGTCACTACAAGCCTAGCAGGGGTGGCATGAACCCTCCGAAAGTAGGATACCTTGAAGAAAGCTATGAGGTTCATAGAGAGGACAAAGAAAGGATGGGTTTAAGATGTATATTAATATGAAAATCAAACTTTTGGTTGAGAATATTTGGGACAGTTGTCTCTTCCAGTGACATAAGCACAGGTCATTGCTAACACCTAAAACATCAGCAGATATCTATCTAAGGATATTGTTTCAAGAATTGGTTCTTTGAGAGACTGGCAAGGTTGCTATCTTGCTGAGGCATCCCACCAGTGCTTAGGCAGAAGAGAATTGGTCTGTCAACACAACTCACGAGACAATGCCAAAAGGTTTTGCTGTTGGCATTTACCTCTCATTTGCTAACGTGAGCCATTTTAAGATGATTGCATCTGCAGTGGGCTTTTGGTTTATTTTATATTTTGCTTTTAAAAAATTAGGTGCAGTTATGTTTGGATAACATTGACAGATGTAGCAGATGAAGACATAAGAAAAGCTTTTCTTCACTGAAGTGGGAGTGGAAGTGAGCAGTTGCATTACGAGTGAGCCCAGCTCCACAGTCTTCCCTTTAGTGAAAGCACAGTCAGGAAACAGCCTAATATTTGTTGAGTATGCTGTATTACTAAAAGCGCTTAATAGAGATCAACTCATTCAATCCTGCGAATAGCTCTCAAAGGGGAGGTGGTAATATTATCATCTTCGTTTTTGCAACTGAGTGAACTGTGGTATGGAAAAATTGAGCAACTTTTCCACCAGAGAAGTTGAGATTTGTCAACTCTTTTAATTAAAATACTGTGCTCCCTGTCATCTCTGACCAAATCCAGGGAGAATATGGAAATCATTCAGGCATTGTGGGCTGTCTTCTACAGCTTAATTGGACTTTATCAGCAAATAGTTCATTTTTAATCCATCAACCATTTCTTTGCTGTTTGCGTTAATGCAACAAGACAAAAATGGATAGAACCAATGTTATTTTTAAATTCCTAGGTTAATTTTTTTATAAAATTAAGATTGATTTAATTATTGTGATGAATGTTGTTTTTTGCAAGTTTTTGGTTGATGTTACAATAGTAATGATGTTTTATAGAGCTTACTTCAGTGAAATAATTTTTTACTAATTACCTATATGAATGCATAGAATATTTGAAGAAGGTAAATGGACCATAGTTAAAAAGATGCTACTACACATTTTTTTTTGAAATTTAGATCTACTGAGGTACTGGCTTATTTGGGGATTTATGAAATTGAATATAGACTTAGCAAATGCCTAGTGTCTACTCTACTATGGTAATAAGGGATTTTAATGTAAACATTATGAAAATCCATAGATGTTTCTAATTTTGATGCATGTGTTATTTAATTATTGGGAAAATGTATAGAAGTATTAAAATGTATAATGTACAACATTCCTAAATTTTTTAGCTTCAAGTGACAATAAGATAACAAAAGTACATCTTCATCATATTCATTTACAATGTAGTCTCATGTTTTCATATACTTCCTAACCCTATTACAGTATCAGAGCAGGGTTGGGTTATAAAAATAATGGAGAAAAACAAAACAAGCCAGCCCCAAAAAAACAAAATTATGTACTTTGACCATCTGTCTGACCTATACAGTATATTATGTTCAAACACAAAAGCTAATTAGAAATAACAGCAAAATTCAGTATCATTATTTTAAAAAAAAGAAGCTCCAAAATCTGGCTAAGTCATAATAATTTAACTAATGGAACTCTCCCTTTGCTTCCCATGTCAAATCCTTTGGACTCACTTTGTCTTCTTATCTGTGCTTCCTCCTGCCTCTAAAATCCTTTTCTTGGTTCTCCTCCAAGTCTGGTATACTAGTTTCTCTCCTGCAAACATCATCCATATCTTCAGTCATCAAACATTTTATTATTTCATTTTCAGCCCTTATTCTATAGTTATTTTCTGAGGATGATAGTTTTCACTGGAATGTTTGTATAGGATCCATTCTTTCAATTATTCACATATATTTATTAATACCACTAAGGTGCCATCTGTATATCAGATTTAGCCCTCTTTTTTGAACCTTTATTCATTTTATTGCATCTGACTATTTCCCCAACCCAACTGCATGTTTCTTTTGAATTTTTGTCAGGAGACAAAAATTGTCCTTTCCATCTCCCATTTTGCATAGAATAATAGTAGATAAACTGAATTTATTACATATCATTTTATTGACACAATTAATTTTAATGAAAATGCATTTTTTTGGCTATGTATACCAGCTTTTACCTCTGGCTTACAAGCAAATTTGCTCTTTTCTTCAGAAGGGTTGTTCACTCATTAGTACACACTGGATTAATGAATGGCAATGGATATACTTTTTAGTTTTATTAAAATTTATTATGCTTATTTGCAATTCTTAGAAAATAGACTTAAAATAGCTAGGTAACTTTGATCTCAATACATGTTGAGATTTAATTCTAAGGGATTAATGTTAAGCTATATGAGAACACATGCTGAGCTTATCCTTGACAATTGGCAAGAAGAAATCAACACATTAAACGAGAAAAGAAATAAGTGGTACTTTAACCATTTCAATTTCATTCTACTGCTTTTCTAATGAAAATTCACCTAAACACAAAATACTTTACTAATTATCTAATCACAGCAGGAAAATAATAAATGTAAACTGTACAACAGTATTTAGAATTGTATCCAGAAGTGCTTCGTACTTTGTTCTTCGCTAAGGTACGTTAGCCAGTGCTAAGCTTCTTCTATGCCATCCTCAGGAAAAGAATACTCTAAGAATGAAATCACTTTTCCTCTTTCCATTTTAAGGTTTCTGAAATTTGATGTTTTATATTGGCAATACTTCCAGATCCCATGTACTCCTGCCCTTTATAAGTCTTTATAATTAAAACCAACTGTGTAACTTTGTAAAATGTTAAAGCCAGTAAAAAGAAAATTTAAGTTCACCTAAAAAAACCCACAAAATTCACTATTTGTCAGTGCACATAGATTTTAGGAAGACTGCTGAAGTTTTTATTTTCCAATGACCAGTCCTTTAAGAAAGTGTCATTAGTTCAGCAATACTCAAATTTTGAAGTTGAGGAAAGACATTACTTAGAGGGAAGCATGAAGAATGGCTGATTCTCAAGACGAATGGTACTCTTGCTAAGTGTCATTTCTTTAACCACCAAGAATAAATGATTCCACTTTAAAAACTTAAGTATTTATATATTTTTTCTTCTTCCCTTCTCCCTAGCACTATCCCTTCCAGCCATAGTCAGAAGACAGAACTGTCCAAGACTGTTAGTGTAAAGACAAATAGATTTTATGTCCATTTTGTCCCCCAGCAATGAATGTGACTTCTACAATAGAGAGAGATAGTATATGGACTAAATTGGTTTAGAGCTGCTAACATTGGTTGTAATATTTTCAAATGGCCTCAGTGAACTAATCATCTAAATTTATAACAGGGAAATGCTATGATCATATAGTCATACTAGAGATATTTACAAAAAGAAATGGTTATAAGAGCAAGCAAAAGGTGGGAGATGGTAAATAAACCTCTGTATAGAATTAATACTTTTCTCTTTATTTACAAAAAGGAAAACCTTTCAGAAACTATAAAACAGTCAGAAGAATTGTAAAACAAATTATTTGCTTGAATATATGGAGAGAATTGATGCCCACTAACAGCTGAGAAGAGTTACACAACTAAAATAAATTATTTTAAGGGTATGACTGATTGGTTGATTTCTCAGGGGAATGACATAGATCATCTTGACTTCAGCTGAGCTTTAATGAAGAATTTTATTATATTCTTGCAGAGAAAATGAGAAGGTATGTGTTAGGTGATAGCACAGTTATCTAAGATTCATGGTTCACTGAACAATTAAATTCAAATTGTGATTAGTGGATTAATGTTATCCTGTATGAATATTTCCAGTGACATAACATAAGACTGCATCCTAAGCAACATTTTTAATCAATGACTTAGAAGAATGCATAGAAATTAGGTTTTACAAACATGAAAAACACATAAAGAAAATCGAGACTCAGAACTATTTTCTGAAGATGCTAGTCTAAAGCTAAGACAATAAATTTAAGTGGGATAATTATTAAGTTATAAATTTAGGTTAAAAATTCAAGCAACTATAAGCAAAGGAGGTGAGAGATGGCTGTGGTTGATGTGAAAAAGATCTGACCATATTATAACACACAAACTGGATCAATGGTGATAAAAAGGTGCTTTAAGGTGAACATAAAAATAAATAAGCATAAACAAAAGCCAAAGTTAGCCTTGGTTGCAATAAACAGAGGTGTATTTCCTTAATTACAGAATAAAGTTGATTTTTCATATTTTGCACCGATCAGACCAGATCCGTAGCACTATTTCCTTGCTATTCATTCATTTCTTGTTCATTAAAAAATTTAACTAAACCTCTTCTACATGCAAGGTGAAATGCCATTAAAAAAATCCAAATGAAAAAGTTGAAGGAAGCTGACAAGCAGAAGGCTTCCAGGGAGAAGGCAATTAAATTGGTCAGGAATCTGAAAACCCATGTCACATAAATAGTTAATGAAAACTGAGATATTTTCACTAGTGAAGAGAATAGCCAGAAAGTATAAACTCACTCATCTGGAGGGTTACCATAAAAATTTGTTTCGTATTATCTCATAAGTTAAACCCAGGCTAACGGTAATGAGCCTAGCAAGGTAAGTAGGGGGCAAAAGTATGAAGAATTTCCTAACAATTTGAGTTGTTCAACAATAGAAGTTGCCTTCTTGTACTGTCTGCATTTTTGATGATCACACATATTAAAGCAGGCTCTTGGGGACATGGTAGAGAGTGTTCTTGTATCTAGGAAAAGTGCAATTGGTAGGAGTCTAGAATTACCTTTGTAATTATGATTCTAGAAAACTTCATCCCAAGAAGCTAAACTAAGGATTAAAAAACTGCACGGCTTAGCTATCTTGGCACATTTTAAACATTTATCCTGTTTATCCTGGGACCGATCAGTTTCACTCTCTTCCATTTACAGATTTGTCCCTACGCTCCAAGCCTGAGGTTTCTCTTCTGCCAGTTTTTCCTCGCTTCCACCTTCAGGGGAACTATCTATTTATATTCTCTGGGTTCCTTAGAGGAATTTTTTCTCTCAAGGTTTCAACCCTAACTATTTAGCTTTAGGCTGAATTCTCTGGAGCTGCCTGAATTCCAACACAGACTCAATTCCTTAGTTGCTGTCCTCAAAATTTCTCTGACTAGCGTAATATCTGCTCTAGGCATATAGTATCTCATTACGCTCCCCCAAACTGAGCCTCCATTTTTAAACAGCACTTTCTAGGATTTACTTGGACCTGTTTCCTGAATTAGTTTTTATGGATTTTCTAGAAATAAGTATTCCAACCCTTTCAAGGTAGCTCAATTTATCCTCTGGCTCCATCATTTTCTCTAAATCTCAAACGTTCTTTGTAATATACTGTGCCATTCTCACTTCAGCACCAATCTTCAAGGGATTCAATTTCTCATCAAGGTTTACTAGCCCTCTTTCAATAGAATAACAAATGCAGCCTTTCCATCTTTCCATCTTTAACTTGCTGAGTATTGTAATGCAAGGAAGACAAAAGAAAATACCTTTAAAATTGTTAAAGATCAAAAGATGAGAAGCTTGTGTTGGAAGCAATAGGACAATTTAAAAGACAATGGTAGAGATTAGAGGGAGACAACATTAATAAGCTTAGTGTAAATAATTTACTGGCGCAATGAGATCAAAACCCAGATTAGATACAACTAAGACTAGGGCTACATATGAGGTAATGGAAACAGTGGTTGTATATAGGAAAATCAGTAAATTAGAGACAGTAGAAAGGTGTTTGAAAAGGGTGATGACATCTTTAAATTAGGATTAAAAAAAAGATGTGTTTCAATACTGAATGGAGGAAACTTGAGCCAGGGAAACTGTTTTTTATGCAGGAGGAGAAAGGATTCTCACATCTTGTGATAGTGAAAGACTTCTTTACATACTTTATCTCATTTATACCTCACAGGTGCAGAATAAAACTAACCATGAACAAGTCATATGTTACACATCAGAGAAACACACACACACACACACATACACACACACATATTCTACTCTGGATGCACAATGACAAGAACAACAAAAGGGTAAACACCTTTGCCTTTATCACTAAAATAAATAATGACTCTGGTTTGAGTACTTGTGTGCACATTACTGACTCACTAACAAAAACTACTTCATTTCTGACTTTGCAATTCTGATATCTGAAGATTCATGATGACTTCTGAAAATAACATACTCATGTATAAAAGTTGCTATTTTTCTACTACAAATAGATAAACTGTAATCTGAGAAATTTTGGTGATCTTTATTTTTTGGTGGTTGTTGTTTTGTCCCTTTATGTACATATGAGCTTTATTTTTTTTTCTGGCAAATGAATTTATGAAAGCCTAAATTCCTTTGTGACACTTTTTGAAAATAAATTTATGTTTCTTTTCTAAAGGGTATTTCAGAAAAAAAGATATTCCCCCCCCCCGAATCTTTGCTATTACTTTAGATATTAGCATAAGGAAACTGAAGCTATAGAGGTGATATAGCTTAATCATGATTATACAACTAAAATGCACTGGAATAACAATTTACCTCCAAGTCTGTTGTATTGTAAGACCTAAACTTTCAAGTGTTTTCTTGACATACTTGAGCCTCCAAGTGCCCAAATATTGAACTGTAAGTTCCTTTGCTCTCATGCTGTTCCCCCGCAAGAGGATATGCTATGCACCTAGCCCGTTTCCCTATGGCCAGACCTGCTGTGCTGGTCCTCAGTCTAATGGGTTTCAGTTTCCTGCCACCCTGCCAAATTATCCAGCCAGACAATCATGTCTTCCCATGGGAACCAGAGAGCACCTTACCCTTGGGTTATTACAATGCCTGCCTCCTACAGTCCCTGCTGGTTTACTCTGCTTCCAAGTGCAACCCCTATGCAGTCCTGCATGCTGCTTGGGGTCCTCTTCCCCCTGGGCTGTCACTATGTGACTGTAGAACTGCTGATAGTCTCATTTGTCCAGTGTTGGGTGCTATGTGTTCAGCTGTTTCCTGCTAGTTAGGGTGGAAAGGGGTGAATAGGAAGTTAAAACAACATGAATCTAATTCTTTAGAAGTTACACAGTTCTGAGTAGCAAACTGCCTCCAAATTTAGAGGTTTAAAACAACAAACATTCATTATCTTATAATTTTTATAGGTAAGGAACTAGGGATAAATTGTTCAGGTGCCTCTGACTTAAGTGTCTCAAAAGGCTGCAGTTAAGGTGTTTGACATGGCTGCACTCATCTCAAGGCTTGAGTCGGGGAGATTCACTTTCAAGCTCACTCAAGTGACTGTTGGCAAGCTACAGACTGTTGGCCATTGATGCTATTTCCTAGCCACGGAAGTCTATCCAAAAGTGTCTTACAACATGACAGCTTACTTTACTCAGAGCAAGCAAGCAAGAGCGCAAGAAAGGACATACAAGATGGAAATTATAGTCTTTTCGTTACCTGATCTCAAAAGTGACATCCCATCTTGTCTGCCTCATTATGTTTTCTAAAAACAAGTCAATCGCTGGACCCTAGTGCAAACTATGGGCTATAATTGATAGCACACTATGATATATTCCATCAGTTATAACAAAGGCACCATACTGATGCAAGTATTAATAACGGGATGGTAGTGCATGGGAACTCCGGATTTATTTCATGGTTTTTTTGTAAATCTTCAACTGTTTTAATGTAATAATTATATTTTTTAAAGAGAGCGAAAAAAGAAAAAAGCACAGGTCACGAAATCCATTCGGCACTTAAGGGTAACTGGTTCTAGGAGGGTGTGGGTGTCAGCTAGTGAGGATCATTGGGGCAGTCTGGAGGTTATCTAGCATAGACCTCAAAGACTTTTCTCTACACAACTGGGGTCCTACCTTTTGCACTTATTTTAAATTTTAAAGCAATTATAAAAATATCTACTCAATAGCTGCATTGCTTAATTTCTATTGGTTAAAATCTCACCACAGAAGTTGCAATATTTACTTTGAATACAGTAATGTATTTAAATGCATTTTTTTCATCACAGCATTAAGAATGCACACCCCACCCCCACAATGATCACTTTCCCATCCATGGTTCAAGACCAAATCTGCTAATTCCCCTGCCTTTGTGTACCTCTGTTTGCTGTAGCTGGGCCTTTCCCCCAGGAACCCAAAATCTTGGGCTTGTTTCTGTCACACACACCCCCTACCCTTGTTAATTCTTCAAGTCTAAAGAAGAAAAATAAAAAAATAAAAAGAATGCACATTCAAATGTCTTAGCACAGCTTCAGGTACAATATATTAGATTACTGCTGCAAAAGCCAGATGAAGATAAAAGTCGTATTTTAAAAGAAATTAGTGATCTGTGGAAGCAATGAATATTAAATCAACTAAAACGACAGGGAGGGGAATATTTCTGAGGTGAACTGAAAATTTTCAGCCCTTCAGGCATTTGTCAATTCTGGGTGCAGGCTGAATTAAACTCACCCAGAAGAAATCTAGGGTGAAGAGAAACCAGCAAAGTTTTAGTAGTACCACAGGGCTGATGTGACAAATTGAAAACTTGAGAAGATGCAAACACAAGTCAACTATCACCCATGGGAAATTCACTGACATCTACTGCTGCATGGTGGGCTGTAGAGCTAGGTCGAAAGCTTCCAAAAATGCAGAAAGGAAACCTCCCATAGTCTTGTGGTGTTTGGGAAACAAATAACTAACCAGAAGGGTCCTGTACCAAGCATGAAGACTGCCTGTCCCTCAAGTGTATGAAAAATCTTAAACTATGTAAAATAAGAGGGTTCAAAGATACACTGGAGCACCCAAAGAACAGAACTGTATTTCCCACAATTTTTAGAGTGAGGAGAAAGACTCCCATCATACTTTAATCAAAAGCTTGGAAATATGTTCAAGAGGTCAAGATAGACAAAAATAAATCGAAGGAAGAAGAATTTTGATGGAAAATTTCTGTATAAAACAGGAATTCAACAGACATCCCGGAACTTCAAAATGCAATATTTGAAATTCAGAATTCATTGCATGAGTTTAATCTCAGTGTATACAGAGAAGAAAAACAAAACAAAAGCCAAATAAACAAAAAAATGGGTGATATAAAATATATGTAAACAGAAACTACATAAACTAAAATATAGGGGAGTTGGGGGGATTTGAAGGAACTGAACACTATATAAGAAACATATAGGACAGACTCAAAATACATAGCATTCTTATAATTACATTCCATGAAGAAAAGGAGATAAAGGAGCACAAGCAAATATTCATAGAGAGAGCAGATGAAAACTAGCCCACTCTGATGAAAAGCATCAAACTACAGGTTCAAAAGTTCAATGAGTTCTAACTGGAATAAACACACACACACACACATACACACACACACACACAAACACACACTGTACAAAGAGAAAAAGCATGTTAATATTAAAAAACAAAGAAAACAAATGTTTAAAAGCAGTCAAAGAAAAAAGACACAGTGCCATACAAAGTAAAACAACAAGATTAGCATCTGACTTTTCTAGAGAAATAATGAAAGCCAGAAAACAATGAAATAATTTCTTTAAAGTGCTGAAAGAAAGGAACTGCCAACTACATTTCAATACCAAGAGAAATAACCTTGAAAATTAAACGTGAAATCAAAGTAGTTGATTTCTGACAAACCCCCACCAAAAGAAACTTATTTTCAGCAGTCCTACGCTAAAATAAAAAACTGAAGGAACATCTTTAAGTAGAAAAAAGGAAAACTTCTGAAGGAAACAAATAAGCACAGAGAGACTGAAGAACACTAGAAATGGTAAATATGTAAGTAAATATAAATGAATATTGGCTGTATGATGCAACAATTGTATGCCTTATGAAGTTTAAATTATAAGAACTGCATGAAAACAAGAATGAAACAGTACAAAAAGAACAGAATTTAAGGTTTTTAAGGTTCTAGCAACATATGGTAGTGGTAAAAATAAGATTTTTTTAATTGACTTAAGTCAATGATTCATGCTGCAAACTCTAAGGTAAACACTAAAACCAATATAAAAAAGTTAATAAAAAGAAGAGAGTAAATAATAAATGAATGTCTGATTAAGCTAAAAGAAGGCAAGAAAGGATGAAAATAGGAACATAAAACAGATGTCAAATAAACACAAAAACTAACTGTTGCATGCAAGAGACTCACTTTAAATTCAAAGTCAGGGAAAGAAAGGTTGAAAGTAACAGGATCGGAAAGGATATATGATAAAACACTAACCAAAAGAAAGTTGTTATAGTTATATTATAAGACAAAGTACATATACATATTTTTTTTTTCTTATATGCGGTATGGCGGGTTACATTTCATTCTTTTTCCATATGAGTATCATGTTATTGCAGCACCATTTATTGAATTTTGTTTGTTTTTGTTGGTTTCTTTTGTTGTTTGTTTTTGGGAATTGAATCGAACCTGGGTATCTGCATGGCAGGCGAGAACTCTACCACCGAACTACCCTTGCACCCCCCCAGACAAAGTTTATTTTTCAGGAAATATGCATTATTAGAGATAAAGAGGACTTTTCATAATGAAAAATAAAAAAGTGGTCAATACACCAAGAAGAAGACCCAATTATAAATTGTGATGCACTCAACATAGCTTCAAAATATCTTAAAGAAAAATTGACAAGAATACAAGGGAATATAAATAAATCTACAATGTGGGAGATTTTAGCACAGCTCTATCAAAAATGACAAAATGAGCAGCCAAAAAAAAAAACATTAATGATAATAAAATCTTGATCAATATAATTAGTAAACTTGATCTAACTAATATAAGGTGAGTGTTTCACCCAAGCAGGACAGAATTCATATTTATTTCAAGTGTACTTGTAAGATGTTTTTTTTAATTTATCAGATGCCTGCATATAAAGGAAAGCCTCAATAAATTTTCAGTTTCTTATTAATCAGAATAAGCTGTCTGATTACAAAGAAAAATTAAGCTAGAAATTAATAATAAAAAGATAAGTAAAAAAACCCAGATGCATGATATTTAAGCATTACACCTTTAAATAATATATGAATCAAATTAGAAATTTTAAAATCATCTTGAACTGAGTGATAATGAAAATATTCAGTATTAAATTTATGAGATATAGCTAAATAAATACTTAGAAGATAATTTATACCTTTAACTGCATATTTTAGAAAATAGAAAGATTCAAAATTTATGTCAACATTTCTTCCTTAAGCAGCTAAGCAAGTACCAGCATATTAAGCTCAAAATAGGTAAAAGAAAACTAAGCTAGGAATGTTGACAAATATTGAAAAAGAGCAAACAGCATAAGAGTCAACAACACCCAAATTAGCTTCTTTTAAAGACATAAAATTAATAAACTTTTAACAATTCTAATCAAGAAAAAAAAGAGAAGGAAAACAAATTAGCAGTATCACTACCAATGCTGCAGTTACAATAATGCGATTACAATGAATACACATAGTTAATATGTTAACAGTTCTTGAAAAGACAACCGACCATGGAACAGAAGAAATTCTAGGAACATATCCACACAGTCATCTGATCTATGATATAGATGGAACTTTAATGTCATGAAGAAAGAATGGTCTTTTCAACAAATGGGTCAGAAAAAAATTGATAAAAATACCAAACCAAAAAATAAATCCAGAATGACTGTAGATACATTATAGTAGAAATTATAAAGCTTTCTTATATAGAAACATAGAGAATATCTTTGTGGCCTTGGGATAGGCAAAAATGTATTAACCTGGACACAAAGGTATTAATAATAAAAGTAAAAAATGTAAACATGATGTCAGTAAAATTATTAACTACTATTACTAAAATGGGAGTAAAAAATACAAGCCACATATTCATAGGGGTCTATCTTCATTCTTCTGCATACAGATATCCAGTTTTCCCAGTACCATTTGTGAACAAATAATTTTTTCCCAATTGAGTTGACTTGTCAATCTTGCCAAAAATCAAGTGGACAGATATATGAGAATATATTTATTAAATCTCAATTTGATTCTATTAATCTCTCTGTTCATTACTCGGGTCAGTACCATGCTGTTTTGATCAATGTTGCTTTGTAGAAGATTTAAGATAGTAACTGTGAGTCCTCTAACTTCCCTCTCTCAAAAGATGGCTTTAGCTTTCATAAGAGATGGGAAATTTTCAGTGATTATTTTGTCCATTAGTATTTCTCCTCCTTTCCTCTTCTCTTCTCCTTCTGGAATACCCACAATACTTGTATTTGTGTGCTACATGCTGTCGTTCAACTCCCTGAGACCCTGCTCATATTTTTCATTCTTTCCCCAACATTTTCTTTTGTGTCGGATTTCAGATGTCCAGTCCTTTAGTTCACTAACCCTTTTTCTGCCTCCTCAAATTTATTGTTAAAGGTTTCCATTGTTTTTTACATCTCTTCTATTGTGCCCTTCTTTCCCATAAAATGATGTGCTGCCTTTCATTTCATAAGACTTTCTCTGCTAGCAGCAAGATTAAGACAGAGGTGAGCTTGTAGGCTGGCTTTAATTGCTTTGGTTTTCCAGTCACAAGGGTTTGAATTCCTGGAAGGAAGACTTCCACTTGAGCTGGGCCCTCCTTTCTCTTGGGGAAGGTCCAGTCTTTAGGGAACTAACTCCTTTCACTTGACTAGTTACTTTGTCTCTCAGAAAAAGGTTAATTCTCCCCTTGCCTGGGGCACTGCTGGAGCCTGAGATAGCTTCCAGTTCTATTTAATGAGCTCTTAAGCAGTAGGAAAAAAGAAAAGCCTTTTCAGAGTGGGACCCTCACTCCTTGGGTTTGTCAATCAGGAGCCTAGATTGGTACATGGCTCTTTGAATTTCCAGGCTGTATGTGCCCCCTTTTCTAGGGATCCAGCCCTTTTGCAGTATTTTGTGCTGTGTGACTCAAAAACCTTCCGTTTTTTGTTTGTTTGATTTTTGTTTTGTCAGCCCTGCTACCTCCTTGCTGGGGCAAAAAATCCTAGTACTTTTAGTCCTTATTCCAGGTTTATCTGTGCTGGGGGCCTATTTTCAGTAGTCAGAATTTGTTAATAAATTCTGCAAGTAGAGCTTGGTTGAGCTAAGCCTTTGTTGCTAGTAAATCTGTTTCCTTTCCCCTCAGGGAACCAGCCTGCCACACACACAAAAAAAAGAGAGGGCACAAATAGCTAAAATCAGAAATGAAAAGGGGGTGATTAGTACTGACCCCCAAATAAATAAATAGGAGTAGAAGAGGATACTATGATCAACTGTACACCAACAATTTAGATAATGGGGATTAAATGGACAAGTTCCTGGAAACACATAAACAATTTACATTGACTCTAGAAGAAACAGAATATTGCAACAAACCAAAACCAAATGGGGGAGAGTCACTGGCCTTTGCAACTTGTGGGACTTACAGTTCTGTGTGGGGGTCTCAGCTGGTCGAGCTGGTCCAGACTGATGTACACCATTTTTCTGGTCACTGATGTAGCTCCAGGAGTTGTACTGTCCTGTTCCTGGCTATTTACTAGCTTTTCTGGAGGACGAACGAAATTCCACACCTCACTAAGCCACCACTTGCTAAATTTGAGGATTGTCTTTTCCATTTCCACAAAAAAAGCTGTTGGAATTTTGATTAGGATTGTGTTGAATCTATAAATCACTTTGGGGAGAATTCACATCTGACAATATTGAGTTTTCCAATCCATTAACATGCAATTATTTAGGTCTTTGATTTCTTTGAGCAAGGCTTTGTAGTTTTCCATGTAGAAATCTTATACATCTTTGATTAAATTTAATCCCAGATATTTGATTATTTTTAGTTGCTATTATAAATGGAATTTTTTCTTGATATTCTCTTCAGATTTTAGTGCATAGAAACACTACTGGTTTTGCACGTTAATCTTGTGCCCTGCCACACTGATGAATTCATTTATTAGCTCTAGTTTCTATGCTGTATATTTTTTCAGAATTGTCTATATATAAGATCATGTTATCTGTAAACAGGCGAAGTTTTACTTTACCCTTTCCAGTGTGAGTGCAGTTCATTACTTTGTCTAGCCTAAGAGCTCTGGCAAGAAGTTCCAGTACAATGTTGAATAACAGTTGTAACAGTGGGCATCCTGTCCTTGTTCACAATATTAGTGAGAAAGTTGACAGTGGGCATACTATCCTTGTTCACAATATCAGTGAGAAAGTTTTCATTCTTCCATCATTGAGTATGATGTCAACTGTGAGTTTTTCATTAGTGTCTATTATCAATTTGAGGAACTTTTCTCAAAGAAAAAGATTTTCTAAATGTTTTTATGAAGAAGTGGTGCTGGATTTTCTCAAATGCCTTTCCTGTGTCAATTGGAATGATCAAGTGTCTTTTCTTTCCCTTTGTTCTATCAATCTGGTGTATTACATTAATTGATTTTTTTATGTTGAACCGTCTTTGCATGTCTGGGACAAATCCCATTTGATCATGGTGTATAATTTGTATAATGTCCTGTTGGATTCATTTTGTTAATTTTTATTGAGTATTTTTGCATCTATATTCATAAGATGCCATTTTTTCCATCTTTAATGTAAGCAGTTGGAGGTATAAATATTGGTCTATAATTGTCTTTTCTTGTGTTATCTCTATTTGGCTTTCTTGTTAGGGTGATTTTAGATTCATAGGATGAGTTAGGAAGTGTTCCTTCCTCTTCAATTTAGGGGGAAGAATTTGAACAATGTTGGTGTAAATTCTTCTTGGAATGTTTGGTAAAATTCACCAATAAAACCATCCGATCCTGGACTTTCCTTTGTTTTATGAGGTTTTTGATTACTGATTTAATTAAATCACTTGGTTTTGGTTTGTTGTGATGTCCTATTTCTTCTAGGTCAGTGTAGATTGTTTATGTCTTTCCAGGGATTTGTCCATTTAATCCACATTATCTAAATTGTTGGTGCACAGTTGATCATAGTATCCTCTTCTACTCCTATTTATTTGGGTTCAGTACTAATAACCCCCTTTTCATTTCTGGTTTTAGTTATTTATGTCCTCTCTTTTTTGTGTGTGTCAGTCTACCCAAAGATTGGCTAATTTTTTTTCACTTTTAATGTAAGCATTTAGAGGTATAAATTTCCTTCTCTGCACGGTCTTGTCACATGCCATAAATTTTGGTATGTTGCATTTTCAGTTTCCACAAGATATTTCCTAATTTCCCTGTGATTTTTTTTCTTTGACCCATGGGTTGTCTAAGAGTAGTAAGAGTTTAATTTCCACGTATTTAGGACTTTTCCAGTTCTCCCTCTATAACTGATTAGCAGCTTCATTCCATTGCTTCCATTCATTGTCAAAGAAGATACATCATATGATTTCTGTGTTTTCAAATTTATTAGGATATTTTTGTGACTTAACATATGGTCTATCCTGGATAACGATCCACGCGTAATAGAGAAGAATGTGCATTCTGCTGCTGTTGAATTAAGTGTTCTTTATATGGCTGTTAGGTCTAGTTGGTTTTGAGAATCATTCAAGACTTTTATTTCCTTATTGATTTTCTGTCTAGATATTTTATCCATTTTTGAAAGTGGTATATTGCAGTCTCCTACTATTAATGTAGAACCATCTATTTCTCCCTTAAAATCTGTCAATGATTGCTTCATATAATTTGGGGTGGTGCTCATAGGTGCATATATAGTTATAATTGTCATTTCTTCTTGTTGAATTGATCCTTTTATCAATGTATAGTGACCTTTTTGTCCTTTCAATTGTTTCTTACTTAAAGTCTGTTTTTTTCTGATATTAGTCAAGCTACCCCAGCTCTCTTTTGTTGCATGGAATATCTTTTTAAAATATGTTTTTTCATAATTTTTTTTGTTTCCATAGTTCTCAAATTTAACATCTTAAATCAATAACAATCACATTGGTTTTGACACCAACTTAATTTCAATAGCATACACTTTCCCTGTCCCTATAACCCTCTGTACCCCCATCTCTGTGTTGTATTTGTTGCAAATTAATCTTTATATATTGCTTTCCAAACCATCACGTAATCATTACTATTTATGCATTTGTGTTTTTCAACCTGTAAGAAGTAAAAAAGTGGCTTTACATACCAAAAAACACAATACAAAGTAGTACCTGCATTTATAGTTACCCTTTCAGTAACCTGTATCAGAGGTCTCTATTTTCTTCTTCCACTTTGACCCACTGTCTAGTATCCTTTCCTTTCAGTCCAAAGCACTCCCATTAGCATTCCCGGTGGGGAGGTCTAGTGGTGAGAAAATCCCACTGCTTTTGTTTTTCTGAGAATCTCTTAATAACTCCTTCATTTTTGAAAGACATTCTTGCCAGGTATAAAATTTTTGGTTGGAAGTTGTTTTCATTCAGCCCTTTAAGTGGTTCACTCAATTATTATTATCCTCATGGTTTCTGATGAGAAATTGTACTTCATCTTATTGGGAGTCCTTTGTACATAGCATGTTGCTTTTCATTGGAAGCCTTCAGAATGCTCTCTCTTTTGCATTTGACAGTTTGACTATGTATTTGAGTATGTTCTCTTTGGGCTCATCTTGTTTATTGTTCTCTGGGCTTCTTGGATGTGAATAGTCATGTCTTTTGCCATGTAGAGTAGTTGTCTGTCATTATTTCTTGAATCCTTATTCTGCCCCTTTCTCTCCTGGTTCTCCTTCTGAGACTCCTATATTGCATATATTGATACATATGATGACTTCCCACACGTCTTTTAGGCTATCTTCTTTCTGCTCCTTAGCCTGTCTCTTTTCAATTGTCTTGATTTTTAGCTTACTGATTCTTTCCTCTGCCAGCTCCAATCTGCTGATGAAACCCTTTAGGCAATTTTTCATTTCAGTTATTATGATCTTCAACTCTAGTTGTTTTGTTTGATTCCTTTTTCTTCTTCTTCTTTTTTTTTATTAACATGGGCAGGTGTCGGATATCGAACCCGGGTCTCCAGTATGGTAGGCGAGAACTCTGCCACTGAGCCACTGTTGTCCTGATTTCTTTTTAACATTTCCATCTCTTCATGGAAATTCTCATATATTCATTCATTATTTCCATGATAGCCTTTTTTCTCTACGTTTTCCTTCATCTCCTTAAGAATCTTGGGCATCTTTTTCCTTTTTTTTTTTTTTTTTAAGCCTTTGTCTGGTGTGTCCACAGTCTGGTATTCTTCATTGATTTTTTTTCTTCCTCTTCCTTTGGATCAGCCATCGTTTCCTATTCCATTGTTAATCATGTACTCTTTTGTTGCACATTGTATTTTGCAATATTTTAAAGTGTTTACTTTTGATTTAGCCCCTGATCCGTTTCTTAAATTTGAATCCAGCTGGTGATATGACAGATTACCTTGCATCCTAGGAGCTAACAAAACCAAACAAGCCAATACAAAAAACACCTTTACACCCTTTGTAAATTGCTTTGGTATTACCTAGTGCTCTCTTCACAGTTCACCCTCTATCAAGAAGATCAGTCCAAGGTGACTGCGAATAGCAGGGCCCTCCCTGACTTTTCTGAGACTGTGCCTTACCCTGGGCTTGTACTTGCAATTCACCTTAGGAGTCCCCCTTTCACAGGAATTTGAATGCTCCCTCTACTGTCTATGAAACAGGCAATCTTTTTCTCTAGGGTGCTCTACTTGTAGGATTTAAAACAGATAAGACTTTGCCTTTGGCTGTTTAACGTACTTGTTTCCTGCACTGCTTTAGCTGCCTCAAGAAGCTTTTACCTGGAGGGCTTTTTTTTTTTTCTTTGAGAGGGTGGCAGCCTAAAAAATGTTTCCTAGGTAGATCTTGTCCAGCAAGAATAAAAGACAGGGACCCAGAGTGGGAATGCCATCCCAGGCTGGTGAAGGGGTGGGGAGGGACCAGCAAGGGTTCCAGGAGTTTCTCCTATGGCTTTTAAAGCAACAGTTTCTTGACTCAGCACTTGCCCAGTTAATACAGCCCTTTAACGATTTTCCATAGTAAAAACGGTACTGCCTCAACGGGGTTTGGAATAATGGCTGCCTTCAGAGCTGAGTCCCCAGCAATCTGAAGTACCTGATCCAAAGCAATAATCAGCAATCTGACCACACATACCCCGATCTTGGGAAACTAGGACTTTATATCCCACCCCAGCACCAGCAGGCTGTACCAGTAGCCAAGGCTGTGGACCCACATGGCTAGGGTATGGAGGGTGGTAGCCCCTGCGGGGAGGATGAAATTCACAGGTATTTATTGCAATTTACCAAGTTCTTCTTCCGCTCTTCCCTGGATGCTGCAAGGGGGCTACTAGATTTGTGAGTTTCAGAATAGTTGCTTCTGACATTTCCTGCCAGTTCAAGAGTTATTCTGGTGGAGGGACTGATTCCTGGGGATTCCTACTCTGCTACCTTCCTACATTCCTTTCTCTAAGGTTAGGATTTTGATCAGGGCTCTGGTTATGTGAACATGTTCAGTTCGTGAAACTTCTGCAAAGTATGTTTTATGACATTTGCATTGTAATTTGTGTCAATTATACTTGAACACAAAAAGTACAAAAAAGATATACTGCGCATATGTTCAGGATACCACATACTTGGTATAAATACATTGAATAGAGACGCCATTTGGTGTGCAAAATCCCTTACTCTGATTCCCAGGGTCAAAATCCAAAGCAGATGGTGTTCAGTAAAATAGAGGTCAGAGCTGCCTTCTGAAATTTGCAAGCTTAAAAGCAATGAGTAGAGGGTGGATGGGTGGTTCAGTGGTAGAATGCTCACCTTCCATGCGGGAGACTCGGATTCAATTTCTGGACCATGCACTACTCCCCTTTTCCCCCCAAAAAGCAATGAGTAGAATTCTTGCCTGCCATGTGGGAGACCCCGGTTTGATTCCCAACCCATGCACTTCCCCACAAAAAAGGAAACAACAAACAAAAAACAAACAAAAATTCAACAAATGGTCTGCAACAATGGGATACTCACATGGAAAAACAATGAAATATGACCCCCGCCATACAGCGTACAAAAAAAAAAAACGAGTAGAAAATAAAATAAAGGTAGATTTGTTATGTTGTATTGTCTGTAGAGGAAGCCAAGATGGTAATGTGTGAAGAGGTATTGGGAAGAGTGGTGCTTCCTCTATTTGATCTGTGATATTATGTAGGGAAGTAAATAAAAGCTCTGAGTAACCAACAAAATGGTTTTAATTACTTAGTAGCTGAAGTGAAAACTTTAATGGCCAAATTCTGTGGAGAACCATTTAAGAAAATAAAAATGAATCCATTCACTATTAATTCATTCTTAACGTGAGGGCATCATTTCAATGGAACTCTAAAGCATTAATGGAAATATATGTAAGAGTCACAAAAGTATATTAATTCATTTAGATTGGTGCTAACACCAAATAAATTCATAATGTTGCATTTTGAATTCATTGTTCCCCAGGTATATTTTGCGAAACTAAAATAATTTCTATCCTTTAAAAGTACTTTGTTTCTATCTATTGGCTGCCATCTATATATTGAGAAAAAAAAGATTAATGTTCCCATTCTAAAACAGTGACCTCTTTTTTAGTAAGTTATGTTATATTTCTATGAATATTCAAATGACATTTAGATTCACTTACTTTTAGTTTCCATAATTTATATATATTCCCTGTTTTCTACTTCAAATATAATAAAGACTTATATCAGCTGAAATATTCTATTGTGGTTTTCATATATTACTTTTCTTGCTTCATAGTTCTGGGACATTTCCAGTACTCTCCCATCAAAAAATAAAAAAGACAATTTAATGTTCTCAGGGTATGTTAATAGAACTCAGGTTAGATAATAATCATTATGAAAATTTCAAACAATCAAAGTATTTGACTTAGAAATATGATTGTGCAGACAATTTAAAACTTCTTAATACTAGCATATCAGAGGGAAATACAATTTTAGTCTCAGAGAAAATAAGAAAAATGTGTATTTACAGATTTTAACATATGCATATTAAAACCACATGACAATTCACATAGAATATAACTTATTAAGTGTTACTAATGATAAAAAGTCACTAAAACAATGTTTACTCCATAAGATTCAACTACTAGGCTGAAAAAATTCCTGAAATACAAAATGAAAGCTTTACTCAAATTCCTGTTGTAAGAGTTACAAGCGGTATAAAAAAGTATATGTAATTCATAGATGGGAAATCAAATTCTTAAATGAGAAATATGACGCTCAACTATTTTGAGTGGACTGCTTGCAGTTGACACTTATGTCACCATTTCAGCCCCTTTCCATGTTTTACTTGTTACTACTGTAGTTTATATTTATAAATATAAACTAAAGTGAAAATAAAATAGAATGAGGCTGACATAAAAACCATGAACAAAGTAAACATTAACTCTTCCAGAATTATAAGACCTCATACATGAAACAGTACTATGTTGTTTAGGTCTTTCCAAGGTGAAAGTCTATAAATGTTTGTTTGTGACTTGGCTAGATAAATACCTCAAACCTTCACCAGTAATAAGGCAAGGCATTAAGATACACACTATTTATTATTCATTCACTCATTCATTCTGGTAAACAGAATGCATAATTATACAGAGTGGATGAGAATACACAAATTGGGTTTATGGAAATCATGATATCTAAAAAGATAAGGTGAAGCAATGGGCAAAAATAACTCCTAGGAAGACTATTCAAAAGAAACTGGTAACTATTTGAGGCTTTTTATATATGGTTTATGGCTTAGAAAAAAAATCTATAGAAAGAATTGTGACCAGGATGAAACATCACCCTTGCATTACTACTTAGGAGAATTTCCACCTAATCTTTGTCTGAGCCACCCTTGTTTTCCAAAACTAAGCCCAGGAAGCCCGTAACCAGGAATGCAGCCCAAACAACCACAGCTGGGCATTTTGTGCAGATGGTGCCAAATGCAGAAGAGTGCACAGAGCATGCCCACCATGCCCCCTCATTCCCTTCAAAGAATCCCACACATAGTGAGAAAGGGCTATTAGTCTGACACAAGTCCACTTTTCTCTATTCTTTGATCAGAGAATAAAGTTTCTGCTTGGCTTTACTAAATAGGATATCCTTCAACTGGTGAAGGCAACACCAGACAGGAGACTTCTTTTGAAGGTCAGACTCAGTAAATGTCTTGAAATACCCAAAGCTCATTGAACCCCAAAATATTGTAATGTAAAGCATAAAATAAAGACTTTGTTGCTAAGTATTCTGCCCTGTATTGGAGTCTGCTACAAGCAAGTTCTTCCTTCATCCTCTACCTAAATATCAATAACAGGTGGAATCATGATATAAGGAAAATGCCTGCATGCATGTTTTCCTTAAGTTCATAATAAGACTTTTCACCCCGAAGAGTAGCTATTATTAGCTGTCTAAATTTTTTATCAGATACATTATGCTGATATTGATGTTTCTGGAAAATCATGACATTTCTTCAATGGTCTAACTTCTGAATGCTTCCATCTTCAAGCAGCACTACACGTTATTTTTAAAATGTAGTCTAAACCACCTCTAGAGGTAATATTTAAATCTAAATTTACCTATATCAGTATTTTCATCAACATTTATAAACCAAACCAAAATAAAGAGAATTTTATTCATATTTTTGCTTAATCTGACAAAAGATTCAGAGTTCTTAGCACATTTTAGCATTTGTTAGTTCCCCTTATCCTTTTTGATAATATTTTTACATAAATCAGAGATAAATTATGAGCTCCTTTCTCTAATCGTATTTCTACTTTACCTCAAGGAAAACCCACTGTTATTCAAATCAATCTTTACTCCCAAAATGGTTGCTTGTGACACCCTGAAATTAGCATCTAACAGCCTCATCAATTCCAAATGACAAAGAAATAAGTGCCCCTATTGTCTGATTAGGAATTAGTTTCAAATCCAAAGAATAGTCTTGATTAATTTCAGCATATTTTTAATCTTTAAAAATGTTCTTGACTTTAAAAGAATAAGGTAACTGTATGACAGATTCCTTTTTTGAACTTCATATTTGAAGGATACAACCTTTGCAGTAGGCATGTGAAAACTGAATTTAATACATAGGAGTATATTATATTTCCTGTTACAGAAGGATCTGAAGCTTTGGAGAATTATCTTTGTAATGGTAGATTTCCTTGTTAAAGTTTAGAATTCTTTACACTAATTTTTTTTCAGAAGATTTTTGGCTTTTCACATGATTAGAAGAAAGCTTGACTGAAAACTTTCAGATTAGAAAAAGAGCTTTAGTTCGCATATGCAAAGTCATAATTCCTGGATATTCCTTCCTATTGTAATTGAGAAATCAGGATTTAGGGGATGATTTTGATAACCAAATCATTATATAGATATTCCTTTTTTGCTTTCTGGTATATTATAGTAGGCAGGGGGAAATACCTGAAATTTCAAATTCTAATCCAGCTGCCTTGATATCTGATGATGATTGTAGAGCCTTTATCTTCTGTAGGGACAGAATCCCTATGATTGTAAAAACCTTGTAACTAACCTCCATTTGTACCCAGTTATCCACTTGTTCAGCTTTAGAGTCTTGTAATCACTAAAGACAGCCCCTAATGTCTTTAGCCCAGAACTAACCCACCCCAAGTTCAAAGTTATCTTGATAACTGAGACTGGATCTAACCAAAGTGGGGGGCCCACTTGACATGTGCAGTAGCTTAGACTTTAACCTACAAGTCACCTGTACTTCATTATAATACTAAAAATCACTCCCATCATCATATTAAGGTTGCCATCATCTTACATATGTTCTGTGACTAAGCATGCAATCAATTTGGGCACATTGGATCACCTTTAATTACATCATCTGGTGCCACTACGCTCATCATCCTAAAACCTGCCTTTCTTTTGATACTGTAAAACTACCAGAATCACTGCAGTTTGGGGAGACAGATTATAGGCTGATAGGCCATCTGATCTGCTTTGCACCTAGCAATAAACTTTTTCTCTCCTTGAAACCTCAGTGTTTCAGGAATTGGTCATTTGAGCGCATAGGGCAAAAGAATCCACTGCCTTTGTTTGGTAATGCCATGCTGGAGAATATATGTTGTCATATTCACTTACTGCTCAAGTTAAAGGGGATGGCCAAGAACATTATGAAAAGACATTAATAAACATACCTCTTCTTCCACTGTTGAGGTTCTTTAAAGGCAATTGTGCTACTCCACTGTCTTGGAGTGGAATTAAATTAAATAAAGAAGAAGAATGAACCTTCAGAGGAGGAGGAGAAGGAGGAAGAGGAAGGGAAGGGAGAAAGGAGGAGAGAGAGGGAAGGAGGGAAGGGGGAAGGAAGGAAATTAAGTTTATAATTATTCTCTGATAGATTCTCTTGATCAGGTTACTGGGTTGCACAACCCACTAACCAAGCATGGCACTGCTTGATTAGATCACATAAATCCTAAAACCTAATTCCAGGGGTCAGTATTTTGGGTTTTTACTAGAGATTAGTTTTATTTTCACCATCTCTTTTCATTTGAAAGTCACATTTCCAAGTATTTCTTTTTATTTAATTAATTTGTAGTCAGGAAAAGTAGGTGTTCCTTTTGTCACATTCACTGTTGTGCTAAATCTCACCAAAGCATGGAGTGTGGGAACCGGGTGGGAGAGTTTAGATGGTGAAGTGGAAGACTAGCCTGCATCTGAGACAGCATCCTAGCCCAATCTTTGGGAAATTGGAACTAACATTGCAAAGATAATTTGGGGTTTAATCTTCAGAAGGTGTAGACAACAAACCCACATACTGAGAGGGGAAGAACTTGACTCTTCATTCCAGCTACAATGACCGACCTTAATCCCATGCCTTTATATCCTTGCATCTCATTCTTTCCTACATGCAATATTTTGCCCTGCCCTGATAAACCTTACCCAGCTCCTTTTATCCATTGCAAATCCTGCACATGTTTTTGTTCCTTCTTTTCTCTGAATGTATTCGTCATGTAAATTCACATTGATGACCTATAAAAATTCTGTTTACAATTATTGTCTTTGACACTCATTTTGTAGGACAGTTTATTTGGTTACCTAAGCCTCTGAACTGGAATTTTCTACAGGTTAGTGATCCCTTCTTATTTGGATCAATAGATATTCACTGGGTATAGAGTTTCCTCCTTGCTTATCTATCCTGATAAAAGGCAGGATTCCTCTTATACATTTCAAGGTTTCTCCTGTGATTCATACTCTCTCTTCATCTCTTTATTTTATTTAGGAAATAGGAGATTTGGAATACTTTATAATATCTGTGTCTCCACATAGTATCAAAGTTTTACATGGATTTACTAAAGTTTAATGTATCTTTATATTCATTTTTTCAAATAAAAATTTTTGAAAACCAAAAAATTGAAAAAAGAATTCTACACGGTATTTAAAAGAAATTATTAGCAAGCATATATTACCTTCTGTGTATTGTCTATGACCATTTTGAATTGATTTTAAATATCTCTAAATCTATTTCATTTATATAATATTCATATATACATACACAATACATATTAACATGCATGTATGTGTGTATATATTTTTAGACTAAGATTATGTCTTATTTATTATCTGCTAAAATCATTTAACTTGGATTTACCCTTCATATATTTTAAATAATTGAGGCAGTGTGTGTATGTTGAATACTGAATCAATAAAACATGAGTCCTTGAAATCCATTAGAACAAGACATAATGTCTTTTTGCTAAGTAGGAAGAAAAAAACGCGTTCTACCCCTGAGGTGAAATCTGCCATTTGGCAGTATGTATGGTTCTAGTGATTTGGAGACCCCTCACATAGAGTCTCAGCAGGGTTTAGCCGTCAACCCCTGGAGTCAATTTTGATGAAACAAATTCCTGGAAGTATAGGGTTAGGATGACAGGTAATAGCAGAGTTGGCCAAAAATACTCTGTTCCCTTTGTTGGCACCCCAGACCAAGAATGGACATCTCAAATGTTCCTTTCTGAACTTGCCCTCCCTGTGGGAAAACAAAAGAGCATTTCAATCACAGTGTCTCTTCTATGGAAAGATCTGAGAAGACTCTGTTGGTTTCCTCGAGAATATCCAAGGAAAATATAAAATGCAGAACCCAGCATCATTACAAATCCCCTAGCCTGGACCTAAACTCCTTTTGATCATTTGCTGTGGTAAAGATGAAGAGAAGAAGCAAATGTGGGAAGTTTGTAAAACTAATAATTTTTAAGCTGATGCTGTTTGTCTTCTCTTCCTCAGTTAATCAAGAATCAGAGATCCATCAGTATCTTTAGCTAGTACCTGTGACTTTAATTGAATGGTTTGGACAAAATGTTAGGCTTGAACATTTCTCCAATACTTTCTAATGCTTGTCAGAAGCATTTTCAATTTTTTAAAGAACAGTTTTGTATATATTTATACCAAATATGTCATCTAAGACCAATCTTACAATCATAGGTATTGTGTCATTGATTTGAGTGAATTATAAATCCATCCCCAAATAAAAAATAAAGTTGTTGTTCAGATTTTCTGAATAAACTTTAATAATTGAGCATTTAAACTTCTGTGCTAATTCTCAGGTTTCTAATACAGAGTATTTGAACCTTATAAATCTTGGAAATCTAATTAGACAATGTTAAGTTCTTTCTAGTTGAAGCCACAGATGTTTCACACTGGGAAAATCAGCAAGCCCCAGGGTTTGTTTGGTCTAGAGGAGTGTCAAATTTTCATGGATAATTTAATAGCTAATAACTCTAATTCTTTCCCGTAAACCAAGAGATGATAAATAATGATTGCACTAAAACTGTAAAATTAACCCTCTAGGCTAATGAAAATTTTCAGAAACCATTGAGAAAATTAATTTCTGGTACTTAATGTTTCTTTATTGCCAATCTTTCTAGAGCTGAATTGTATCTCATAATGTGACAGGAAAGGCACATAAACACATAACATTGGAAGGATGCAACTCAAAAAGAATTATATGTCAAAGAGAAGCTTCATGTATCTTTCAACTTTTATTCTGAATGACAAATCTATTATGGGAAAAAAGAGTATTCTGCAATGTGGGACTCAGAGTAGCACTTTTTTCAGAATTTTTGATTCACATACCATCAAATAAAGATTCTTCAGAAAAAAAATATTATGCCTCTATGAAAAATGAAGAGCTTGTGCCAAAATTACATGGTGTTTGGGGGATATTTTTATATACCATATTTTATTAGGTATATAATATAATTGGTCAACTTAAATGTCACTATAAAATTAATTATTGACATATTGTATATATTATTGGGATTTCTAAGAACTTAATAATCCTAATGAAAATGATAATGAACTTTATTAAAATGGCCTTTATCCTCACTGTCAACTCTATCTAAACTGTAATATTTTAATCTTTTAGAAGATGGCGGATCAACTAAAATCAAGCTGGAACAGTTATCAAAACCTAGAAGTACAAATTAAGAGACCCTACGGTTGTGCATGGACATAACCCAACCACCGATGTTTACATCATGTGCTTGTTTCTCATTCCAACCTTTAAATGACCTTGATGTTTCTAGCTTGGAGACAAAAGCTTTGCAATCCAAAAGGAACTAGGAAATAGCATACTTTTAAATCATGCATTAGCACTTAGCATCTGGAAATCCCAGTTGCAATGACCAGAGTTAAATCAGTGCAGTTTTTT
>PVIY010012923.1:0-60518 GCA_004026745.1 Myrmecophaga tridactyla
GGAGAGGTGGGTTGGGCTGCACTTGGGGTGGGGTGTGGGGCAGGTATGTGCACTGGGGGCTGGTGGGATAGGGGTGCCTGGAACACAGGGAATGGGAGCAGATGACAGGGTTCAGGTGCTTGAGGTGCGAGGTGAGTCACCGGTCATGGGGCTGCGCTGGTGAGGGTAGCGCACCCAAGGAATGTGGCCTGGCTTACTTCCTAGTCCCGGGCTCCCTTCTGTACAATCCTGCAGGCTCTGCGGCTCCGTGCCTCTGCCCCACACTCCAGCTTTCTGCCTCTCAGTTCCTTGGCCTCTGCTCACAGGGCTGCTGCATGTGGTGCAGAAGGCTCTCCCTGGTCAGCCGCACTCCTGAATCACCACCTCTGTTGCCCTCCTGTCCCCTCTCTAACTTTTCTGTGGATAGGGCTAAGCTCAAGCTAGTCTATTCGGCCGTCTTCCCCGAAGTATGATACTTTTGTTATGGGTATAATTGAATGTTTTAAGGAGCTAAGGGTAGTTATTTTTCAGTAATCATTATAAATGGAGATTTAGCAGGGGTATGGTGTCACATAGATTCTTTGTATATTTTTGTGCTACCGTTCAGTTGGATAATAAAATAAAACTGAGTGCTAAGTGGTATAGTTCAGAGCCAACGAGATGATCAGTGTCAGCTCCTTGGTCTCTTTAATACCTCTCTCCTTTTAAAAGCCTGATGTATGATGGCACAAGGATTGAAACGTATCTATCGGTGGATTCTCAGCCTTAGGGACTGAAATCTTTATTAAGATTTTAGAAAATGCATGCTTAAACTTCAGTTCACACATTAGCATGGTGTGTCTCATTTCCAGTTTTCAATTTATAAGCATTTTTAAGGGAATATTTTTGGCCAATGCATATTTGATAATTGACATGAGAGAATGAGTGCATTGGTTCATCGTCCTGTGTGGACTTGTTCCCTAAGAATTTCTCTGGCACCAGGAATTGAGTTTAGGTCACAGGAAGCAATTGGGCGGTAGTGACTTTTAGTTGCTGTTGATATGTAGTAGATACAAATTGGTAGCCTAGGGCAGTTTATGCTAAACATGGTGTTTTAAAAAATGCTCAAGAGCCATCTTTTTCTCTTATTTCCAGATTAATTTACTTGGAAGGAAGCATTGAGCAAAATAGCGTTCTTTATTGCCAAACTCCATCCTTCAGAGAAATTCACTTCTTTTCCTAAAATTTTGAATTTGTTATTTTTATTCATGTTCTGTATTAAAATTTTTGGCTTGTAGCATTTAAATACTCATGTATATTCTGCCCTAGTGACTAAGGATCATTATATAAGGTCCCCTCCCCGTTGACATACGGACAATCACATTCCTTGTTTGTTTTGCATCTGTATTTCTGCGTAATCCAGACAAGTCCATTCAAGTGGTGGTTGAAGTGAGGTTAAGTTATATTTATGTATTTTTGGCAGGATATGGCCGTAAACGTTTTTCCTTAAGCACAGAATGGCCTGGGGCGACTGTAACATTCAGTTGCATAATCACAAAGTATGCTTTACAGACATAGGAATGAGTATATGGACGCGGATTGTATGCATCTTTAGATTGCCCCATAAGGTAGAGTCTACTTTAAGAATTTAACAACCTGGAGAGTTCCCTTTGTAACCGAGAAATCAGGATTAAAGGGATTATTTTGATTGCTGAATCATTATATAGATATTACTTTTTACTTTCTGGTGTATTGGAGTAGACAGGAAAATACCTGAAATCTCTGAATTGTAATCCAGCTGCCTTGATCTCTGATAATGATTGTATAGTCCTTATGTTCTGCCCTGTGATTATAAATGTGTTTTGACTCATGTTCATTTGTACCCAGTTTTTCAACTTTAGGGACTTGTATTCACGAATGGCAGCCCCTAATGTTTGTTAGTGAAGGATCTTGGGTGAGCCCAGCACTAACCCATCCCAAGTTCAAAGTTATCTTGTTGCCTGAGACAGGGTCTAACCAAAATGGGCCTGCCTGACATGCACAGTAGCTAGGACTTTAACCTAAGGTCACCTGTATCTCACTGTGCTGTTTTCGTACATATGTTCTCTGAGTAAGCATCTAATGAATCTGCACATGCTCAATAATTAAATCCCTCTAATTACATCATATGGGGCCACTGTGCTCATTATCCTAAATCCTGCCCATCTTTTTCTCTAATAAAACTAGCAGAATTACTGCACTTTGAAGAGAGATTTTGGGCAGATAGCCCATCTGCTTTCCTACTATGTACCTAGTAATAAACTCTTTCTCTCTTTGAACCTGGTGTCTCAGGAATTGGTTATTGAGTGAGTCAGGCAAGAGAATTCACGGCTTCTGTCTGGTAATACCTTGAGTGTTTTCTTAGGCAATTATATTGATATTTTGCATTTAATTGGAACGTTTCTGATTGAATGGAATGGGAATAGTTTTTCAGAGTTTTCAGTTAGTCTCCCTCCTAACACCTAAAGGAATGGGTCAAAATTTTGCCAGCATTTAAAAAATATATCATGTCTTTCAATGTTTCCTACTTTTTCCTCCCTCTCTCCTTCCTTCTCTCCTTTCCCCCATCCCTCCCTCTATCTGCTATTTTTGTGACTTGAAAGCTATTTTGCAAAAAAGAGACCCTCTTAAGTAATTCACTCTGAATAAAGTTTGAAGTCATTCTATTTGAAGTAACTGGTAATGTCTCCACTTAAGGCAATTCTGCTATGTTGAGAGGAAATGCTTCTTGTTACTGGGGACAGTTTAAGAACTGAAAAAGAGTGTCATTGTGGGTAAAAGGGCCTTTGGGCAAATTATGTATTTTGGGAGGCTGATGTGAATATTTTTGAAAGAAATTTTACTTGATGAGTTTCCAGTTGCAGTATTTATCAAGAAATTGGTTATACTTGATAGGGAGTTAAGCATTTCTATATAATTGTTTTAAATGGATTTTTAAATTGTGAAATATAACATATATACAAAGAAAAGAAAGAAAAAGCAATAATTTTCAAAGTACACTTCAACAAGTAGTTACAGAACAGATTTCAGTTTGTTATGTTTTACCATTCCACTGTGTCAGATTTTTCCTTCTAGCTACCCCAGAACGCTGGAGGCTAGAAGAAATATCAGTATAGTGATTCAGCAGTCATATTTGTTTGTTAAATTCTATTTTCTCTGTTATACTTCCTCCTTCTCCTTTGTTCCTTCTCCCAATCTACAGGGATCTTTAGGCAATGCCCCTTCTGACTTTCTCATGTTGAGAAGGGGGCTGACACCAAGGATAGGGAGATGTAATTAGTTGATAATCTTGGAGAGACTGGTCCCTCTGGGTATCAGGATTATCTGACCTAGGAATCCCCTGGAAATTATAGGTTCCAGGAAAGCAAACTTAGTGCATGGAACTTTTGTACAGTCTCAGTTCAAGTCCTAGGTATTTTTAAGAGTTAACAGGAATGATGTTAGCAAACCTTGGCAGTTAGCACTGTTTAACTGAAGCTTGCATAAGAGTAGCCTCCAGAATAGCCTCCTGGCTCTATTTAATCTCTTTTAGCCAGTGACGTCTTATTTTATTACATTTCTTTCCCCCGTCTTGGTTAGGAAAGCATTGCTGATCCCATGGTTCAGGGCCAGACTCATCTCCAGGAGTCATGCCCTACATCATCAGGGAGATTTTCGCCCCTGAATGTCATGTCCCATGTAGGAGGGAGAGTAATGATTTTCCTTGCAGAGTTGGACTTAAAGAGAGAGGCCACATCTGAGCAACAAAAGAAGTTCCCTGGAAGCAACTCTTAGGCCTTGTTATGGTTAGTCTTAACTTCTCCACTACAGAAATAAGTTTCATAAGGGCAAGCCTCAAAATCCATTTTCTTGGGAATCCCCAGTAGTTGAGAGGGTACCCAGGAAAGTTGAATAGTTTCTTTCTTTTTTTCCTTTGGATCCTCAAATGACTCTACCAATACTTTTCAGTTATCTGTCTAACACAGTTTGAGATGTATTTGGTTATTACATTAAGCTATATAGAATTATAGGGCCTCATTCCTTTTCTGGACTCCAAGAGCTTGGGTTGTGTAAATGAGCTATCCATGTGTGAGCTTCTACACAACCAGACAGGTTGATTAGATTATGTATTGCAGAAAATTTAGGTTCTGGACATAATGAATTTCTCTGCCTTTGGGCTCATACAGTAGGTGAAGGTCTAGAGTACATGTACTATCATCTTTTACCCTGTGTTCTGATTTACCTTAGTCCCAGCCAGATTGGCTTCACTTTTATCTCTAATTGAGGCCTGATCTTTTTTGTTGTTGTTACTTTAACTGTTTTTGTGTATAGCTATGATAACTTTCAGGGTGGCAGCACTCCATTTCTGGGTCTTACATGTCATAGAGTTACTCAGAGTTCCAGGGAAATGCCAGCTGGTACACATATAGCTCAGTGTCCCAAACTCTAGAAGTACACTTAAACTTGAGACTAAGTGTGGCTGTGGTAAGGGCTTACAATCTGGGCTCCCATTTTTGAATAAGTATTTTCTGAAAGAGACCTTGATATATTTGTTCTTTTGTTTCTAGCTTATTTTGCACAACACATTGTCCCCAAGGTATATTCAGTTCCTTCATGCCTCTCAATGTCCTTCCTTTTTGTAGTAGTACCATATTACATCCTATAAATATATCATAGTCATTCTGCTTCTCAGTCATTGTACCCTTTGGCTCCCTCCACCTGTTGGGCATCATAAATAATGTCCAAAATAAACAAACCATGTCTTAACGGTATCCTCACTTGGTTGTACAGTCAGTGGCGCTCTGAATTCTTCATTGGTCCATGGAGACAAAAAACCGACAAACAGCATCACCAAATATCAAAACTGCATCTTATTAGGGGAGTGTAAAGGTAGTTCAGTGGTAGAATTCTTGCCTGCCATGTGAGAGATCCAGATTTGATTCCCAACCTGTCCACTACCCACCCCCCCAAAAAAAATTCAACAAATGGTGCTGCAATAATGTGATATTCACATGGAAAAAGAATGAACTGTGACTCCCACCATACAGCACATACACACACACACACAAACTACACCTTATCACTTCTCCTTGCCTCCCAATTAGTAATGCTGTGGAACTATTGATGTCTTCCTTACCTATTGGCCATAGCATGCAATTTTAGTCCCCCCCCGTACCCCTCTGCTGTTGACTCTTATCCACTATCAAACCTTTGAAATAATTCATGTGAGAACTTATTTATAATTGTAGATTTAATCAGTGGGTTACATGGCACTATACATCCCCTTTCAGTTATATTCACCTTCAATATGGTAATGTTACTTATAACTGATTAGTTCCCATCACTTCTCTCTGTTCCCTTGCAATTAAGTTCTACCTCATTGGGTAGCCTTTCTCCTGTCTCTAGCTTCTGTGTTCCTCTAGGTCTGCTATATGCTATAGTGTAACCTTTTCCAGAGTCATAATAGCAAAATCATACAGTATTTGTCCTTTCGTATCTGACTTATTTCACTCAGCATTATGTCCTCAAGGTTCATCCACCTTGTCATATGCTTAGGGACCTCATTTTGTTTTATTGTTGCATAATATTCCATCTTCTGTATATACCACATTTTGTATATCTACTTGTGTGTTCATGGGAACTTTGATTGTTTTCTTCTTCTGGCAAATGTGAATATTACCTCTATGGACATTAGTGTGCAAATGTCTGTTCGTGTCTGCTTCCAGCTTTTCTGGGCATATACCTACTATTGATATTGCTGGGTTATAGGGCAACTCAATATTTAGTTTTTTGAGGAATTGCCAACTGTTTTCCACAGTGACTGCTCTGTTATACATTCCCTGTTATACAACAGCAAATAAGTATTAACAAATTTTCCACATCTTCTCCAAAATTTGTAGTTTTTTGTTTGTTTAATAACAGCTGTTATTATAGGTGTGAAATATCTCATTTTCATGTTGATTTGCATTTCCCTTATGGATAATGAAAATGAGCATCTCTTTATGTGCTTTTTAGCCTTTTGTATGTGCTGTTCAGAAAAGTGTCTATTCATATCCTCTGGTTGTTTGTTCTTTTGTTGTTGCACTGTTTAATTTCTTTATGGACACAAGATATCAAGCCTTTATCTAATATGTGATTTCCAGATATTTTCTCCCATTGAGTTGGCCGCCTCTTCACCTTTTTTGACAAAGTCCTTAGAGGCACAGTAGCTCTTGATATTAAGGAGTTTCCATTTATCTGTTTTTTCCTTTCACTGCTTGTGCTTTAAGTATAAAATTTAAGAAGCTATTTCCTATTACTAGATCTTGAAGATGCTTCCCTGCATTTTCTTGTAGAAGTTTTATGGTACTAGCTCTTACATTTAGGTCTTTAATCCATTTTGAATTAGTTTTTGTATAGTGTGTAAGATAGGGGTCCTCTTTCATTCTTTTGACAACTGATATTCTATTCTCCTTTGCCCATTTATTGAAAAAAACGATTCTGTCCCAATTCAGTGGATTTGAGGGGCTTATCGAAGATCAGTTGTCCATGGATTTGGTGGTCTATCTCTGTACTCTCAATTCAGTTCCATTAGTTGAAACTTCTGTCTTTGTGCCAGTACCATCCTGTTTTGACCACTGTGCCTTTATAGTGAACTTTTAAAGTCCGGAAGTGTTGGTCCTCATACTTTACTCTTCTTTGTTAGGATGTCTAGCTATTCAGGGTCTCTTTCCATTCCTGATACATTTGATAACTAGCTTTTCCAAGTCTTCTAGGTAGGTTGTTGGGATTTTGATTTGTATTTCATTGAATCTCTAGATCAATTTGGGTAGAATTCATATCTTAATGACATTTAACCTTCCTATTCATGGGCATGGAATGTCTTTCCATCTATTTAGGCCATTTTTAAAATTTCTTTCAGCAGTGTTTTGTAGTTTTCTGTGTTCTTGACATCCCTGGTTAGGCTTATTCTTTTGGTCACTATTTTGTATGAATTTTTTTCTGTAGTTGTCTCTTCTAATCGTTACTTGTGTATAGACATGTTACTGATTTTTGTACTTTAATCTTATATCCTGCCACTTTGCTGAATTTACTAGCTCAAGTAGCTTTGCCATAGACTTCTCAGTGTTTTTTATGTGGTCACGTCATCTGCAAATAATGAAAGTTTTACTTCTTCTTTTCCTATTGGATGCCTTTTATTTCTTTCTCCTGTTTAAACACTCCAGCTAAGACCTCTAGTACAGTGTTGAATAATAGCGGTGACAATTGTCTTGTTCCTGATCTTAGGGGAAACGGACAGGACTCCATTAAGTATGATGCTGGCTAGGGTTTTTCATACATACCTTTATGATATTAATTCCTTCGATTTTTACCTTTTGAACTGTTTTTTTTTTTTTCAGGGTAGGGATGCTAAATTTTGTCTAATGTTTTTTCAGCATTAATTTATATGATTATGAGATTTTTTTCTCTTTTGATTTGTTAATATACTTTATTATGTTGATTGATTTTCTTGTGTTTAGCCATCCTTGCATTCCTGGTATAAACCCCACTTGGTAGTGATGTATAAGATTTTGTAATGTGTCGTTGGATTCGATTTGCTAATTTTGTTGAGAAATTTTACAGCTGTGTTCATTAGGGAGATTGGTCTGTAGTTTTCCTCTTTTGTAGGTCCTTATCTGGTTTTGGTATTAGAGTAATGTTAGCTTCATAAAATGTGTTAGATAGTGTTCCTTTTTCCTCAGTTTTAAACTTTGAAGAGTTTGAAGAGGATTGGTCTTAGTTCTTTTTGGAACGTTTGATAAAATTCTCCTGTGAAGCTGTCTGGTTCTGGACTTATCTTTGTGGTAAGATTTTTGATGACTGATTGAATCTGTTTTCTTTCTTTTTTTTTTTTTTTAATTTGCATATGGGCAGGAGGCACCAGGGATCGAACTCCAGACCTCCAGCACGGCAGGTCAGAGCTCTGCCTGCTGAGCCACGGCAGCCGCCCATGAATCTGTTTTCTTGTAATTAATTTGTTGAGATCTTGTGTTTCTTATTGAGCTATTATAGGTAGTTCATGTGTTTCTAGGAATTTGTCCATTTCATCTCAGTTGTCTATAGTTTGTTGGTATATAGTTGTTCATAGTATTATCTTATGATTTTTAAAATTTCTTCAGCATCCATATAATGACCCTCATCTCATTTCTGATTTTGTTCATTTGCATCCTCTCTGTTTTTTTTCTTTGTCACTCTAGCTAGGGGTCCATCAATTATTTTGATTTTCTCAAATAGCCAACTTTTGGTTTTGTTATCTTTCTTCTTTTATTTGCTTTGGAGTTAGTTTGCTGTTCTTTCTCCAATTTATCCAGATGAACCATTAAATCCTCAAGTTTTACTTGTTCTTGCTTTTTAATATGGGCATTTAGGGCAATAAATTTCCCTCTGAGCACTGCCTTTGCCACATCCCATAAATTCTTTTATGTTGTATTCTCAATATCATTAGTCTTCAGATATTTATTGAATTCTATAGCAATTTCTTCTTTGACCCACTGATTATTTAAGAGTATGTTGTTTAATCTGCATATATTTGTGAAAGCTCTGGTTCTTTGGTGATTAGTAATTTCCAGCTTCTTTTCCGTTGCATTCAGAGAAAGTGCTTGGGATAATTTCAGTCTTATTAAATTTGATAAAGACTTCTTTTGCATCCCAGCATATGATCTGTCCTGGAGAATATACCATGTGCACTAGAGAAGAATGTGTATCGTGGTGTTTTGGTGTGTAAAGATCTGTATATGTCTATTAGGTCTAAGTTGTTTATCACATTGTTTAGGTTCTCTTTTTCCTTGTTGATCCTCTGATTGTTCCATCTGTAGTGGAGAGTGGTGTATTCAAGTCTTCGCTATTGTTGAAATGTCTATAGTGCACTTCAGTTTTGCCAGTGTTTGCCTCATGTACTTTGGGGCGCCTTGATTGGGAGCATAGACATTTATGGGTGTTATTTCCTCTTGGTGAATTGTCCTTTTTATTAATATGTAGTGTCCTTCTTTGTTTCTTATGATGTCTTTACATTTAAAATCTATTTTATCTGAGATTAGTATTGCTACTCCGGTTTTCTCTTGATTACAACTTGCACAGAACATCTTTTTCCATCCTTTCAGTTTCAACCTATTTGTGTTCCTTGAGTCTAAGATGTGTCTCTTGTAAACAGCATATGGATGGATTATATTTTTCAATTCGTTCTGCTGATCTGTATCTTTTAATTGGTGAGTTTAGTTCATTAATGTTCAATGTAATGTTCAATATTACTTTAAAAGTAATGTTCAATATTACTTTAAAAGCAGTTTTTGAATCTATCATCTCATTCTTTAGTTTTTATTTTTCAGATACACACACACATATATATATATATACATTCTTTATATATGTATTTATATATATTTATATATATATCTTTTTCTTTTTATCCTTTCACTTACCCTTACTGGTACTCTGCAATTCTATGTTTTCCTGCAGATCTCCCTGTCCTGTCTTTTTTTTTTTTTTTTCTTGTGACAGAACTCCTTTTAGTATTTCTTGAGGGGCTGGTGTCTTGTTGATTATTTTTCTCAGTCTTTGAGGATTTTAATCTCCCCCTCAATTTTGAAGGACACCTTGGCTGGATAAAGAATTCCTTACTGGAAGCCTTTCTTGTTCAGGATCTTAAATATATCACACCACTACCTTCTTGCCTCCATGGTGCCAGTTGAGTAGTCTGAACTCAGTCTTATGTATTTTCCCTTGTATGTAGTTGATTGCTTTTCTCATGCTGCTTTCAGGGCTTTTTGTTTCTCTTCAGCATTTGACAGTTTGATTAGTATGTGTCTTAGAGTAGGCCTATTTGGATTTATTCTATTTGGGGTTTATCGGACCTCTTTGATGTGCATATTTATTTCTTTTATAAGGGTTGGGAAGTTTTCCCCAATTATATCTTCAACTGACCTTCCTAGCCCTTTACTCTTCTCTTCTCCTTCTGGGACACCAGTGGACTCTTACATTTGTGCACCTCTTGTTGTCCATCATTCTACTATGATCCAGTTCCATTTTTTTCCATCTTGCTTACCATTCGTTCTTTTGTGCACTATAATTCAATTGCTCTGTCTTCTAGCACAGTTATTCTTCCTTCTGCTTCTTCGAGTCTTCTATTGTGTGTCTCTAGTATATTTCTAATTTGGTCTCTTGTATCTTTCATCTGTATGAGAACTGCCATTTTTCTATTTAATCTTTTGAATTTTGTATGCTCTTTGTGATGGTTGGGTTCTAGTGTCACCTTGACCAGGTGATAGTGCCCTGTTGTCTGGTCAGGGAAGCACTGGTCTAACTGTTACTGCAAGGATATTTTGTGGCTGATTGATAAACCAGAAGGCTGGCTTATTAAATCATCAGTCAGTTGATTGCAGCTGTGGCTGATTACAGCTACTATCAATTAATGGTATGCTTCCACAAACAAGAGAATCCAATTAGTTGGATGTGATGTGTCTTCCTGATATCCATTATTTGTTATAAATATCCTTGAGTTTTATTCTGTGTCCCCTCTGATGTTTTGATTTGGTCATTTAGCTGGGTCATTTCTGCTTGGATCTTCACCTGCTTTCTAATTTTCTATATTTGGAGCATTTGATTTTCTTAATAAGGTTATTTTTCAAGTTGGTTTCTTTCACTCATCTAAAGTTTTGTATTTACTTGGTTTTGTGCTGAAGGTTTCCTTTTGCACTTGGTTTGTCAGTTATTCCCCATCAGTCTATGGCCCAGATCTCATGTAGGGGGTACAGTTCTACTTGAGGGTCTATTAAAAGCTAGTTAGGAGTACATGGGTAATTCAATGGCAGAATACTCGCCCAACACACAGGAGACCCAGGCTTGATTCCCTGCCCATGCACCCTTTAAATAAACAATAATAATAAACTTAAAAAGTATGAAGAAAAACCCATACCTCAACAGTAGTAAGCCCAAAAGTCAGGAGACACCTGAAGATATATTTGGCGTGAACTGAGATTGGCTCTCAAAGGAGGGAGAAAAAATTTTAAAAATTAAATAAAAAATCAGTAAAAATAGAAATATGTAAAAATACACATAAATATAAATGTTCAAATGATGATACTACTACTAATAATAAAATTATAGAAACAGTTTTGTTTTAACAGAAAAATCTAGGCAGATGAGTTTGCGATAGTGTACTTACTGCTTCTTCCCAGCAGATGGCACTCCTGAGGTATCTCCTCCCCTCAGGCCCACCCCTACCTGAATGCAGTAGCCATCAGGGAAGACGGCATGCGAGGTGGGTGGGCTGGTCCAAGCCTGCAGGGGCAGGACACAGGAATCGACCGCAGCACATAGCAGTTGCATTGCTCCACCTTGCCCAATGGGGTGGCCACCCGGTGCCTGGCCGGGTGCTGCTTCTGGGCTCTTCACTAGTACTGCCAGCTGTAGTGCTGCTTTAGGAGGTTTCCCCAGGCAGCAGCTGGGGCAGGCTGGAGCAGAGGGACGGTCAGTTCCCGCGGATCTGTACTTCCCTGCATCCTGTCCTCCACCCCTGGTGGGTGTCAGGGCCCAACAGACCCACCCTGCTCTACCTGTCCCAATCTCCCTGCTTCTCCCCTTCCCAAGAAACATGGAAGACCCTCTGTGATCACTCACCCCCTCGGTACTGCAGTCCTGGTCATTCTCTTCCCATCCCCTGTCTTGTTCTCCAGGGCAGAGGTAAATTCAGTCCACCTCATCCTGCCCTCTTTCCTGAGGTGAGGTCTAGATTTTACTTTTTCACTTCGTCCTATAGAAGGTGAAGATGTAATTCCCTCATCCTATCAGTGCTAATTTTATCTACTTTTTGGTTGTCATCATTCAGTATTTACAATGTTATTTAAATATTGGTGCGAGTTGCCATAGAGTTTTCAATATCAGTTTCTTTTTCCTTCAGCTTTTCTTTGCTAGGAATAGTGGTTACATTGGTTTTGGTTTGATTAGGTTTCCATTTATCAACTGCTAATTTTGTTATAAACTTTCTGACAGAAATACAGAAAAGAAGTATGGCAAGTCTCAGATGGTAAAACATATCAGGGCATCTGTCAGTTCATTTTTCTTTATTTCCGCATCTTGGTGAAACACACACATACAATGTAGTATGTCCCTGAAGTAAGATTTTTTAAACATTTATTTTTCAATTGTTTGCTGCTAGTATACAAGTTCATACTTATTTTTTACATTAAGTCGGTATCACTGCAATCTTCGTAAATTCTTTCATTAGTTCTAGTGGTTGTTTTTGTAGATTTTCTATAGGTTTTTCCATGTAAATGTTATTATCTGCAAGTAAGGCATTTTACCTCTTCTTTTCTGATATTTATACCTTTTATATATGTCTTTCTTGCCTCCCTGCAATGGCTAGGACCTCTGGTACAGTGTTGAGTAGAAATGGTGTATCTGAGCACACTTAACCTTAATCTCAGGAAATCATTAAGCCTGGTGTCAATTTTAGGTTTTTCATAATTGTCCTTCATCCTTTTTAGGAAGTTCTCTACTATTCTTAGTTTGTGGGGAGTTGTTATCATGGATTGCTGTTAGATTTCATCACATGCATTTTCTGTGTCTATTGACCTGATGTGCTTTTTTCACCTTTCTTCTGCTACTCTGATGAATTACTTTGACTGATTTTCAAATGTTAAGCTAACTTTGCCATTCTCAGGATAAGTCTTACTTGTTCATGTATACTTTTTTATATCATTTGATTCAATTTGCTAAAATTTTGTTAAAGATTTTTGTTTCTCTATTTATGAGGGATACTGCAATCATGAGGTAATTTTCATTTTTTGTTATGTTTATGGCAGGTTTCGTCATTAGTGTTGTGCTAGCTTCTTGAAATGAGTTGGGAATTGATCTCTATTTTCAGAAAGAGTTTATGTAAGATTGGTGTTATTTCTTTCTTGAATGTTTGATAGAATTCACCAATGAAATCATCAGTACCTGGAGTTTTCTATTCTGGAAGGGTTTTGAAAAGGAGAAAGTCTGATAAAACAGGACTTAGTCAAAAAGATGCCACCCAACAATGTTGAATGAGGATTAAAGAACATGGCTTTTCTGGGGTATAGTACACAATAGTTTTTAAACTGACACAGCTTCTAAAGCCAATATCCACATGATTTTTCAGTCACTACAGCTGTTCACACTTCCTGTCAACAAATGTAAAAGTTCATAGCTACATAGCTCTATTTTTCTGTTAAAACTATTTCCAGTGCATTAATCACCATAATCCCAAAGTTGTCAAATCGCTATAAGTTTAACATTCCCTCTGTAATTCAGCTGTTTCCAAATATACTAAACAAGGGTGGGAAGGGAGGAATACTTACTGCCAAACTCATTAGATATGTTAACACTTCAATGAAGGCTTTACACCTTGTCCAAATGGCAGTGCACTATGGTAGTAATAGCCAATTATTAATATTCTTCCCCCCCCCCAATTAAGGTTGGGAAAACTTCTATTTTTCCTCACTTCTGAAGCATGCTTTAAAAGGCTTATGTGAGCAGGATATAAGCATAGCTAAGCTGCTGGTATTTAGATCTTTGGTCTTCGAGTGCCATGGCTTTTATGCTTGAATATGATAATATTATATATTTTAAAAGGACTATAAAATAGCCATATTATCCGTACTCTGAGAGCCCACGGACAACAGCTATGCCCTCTGTCAAAGTTTACCATCTCCAACAATCTTATAGATTTTAGAGCTGTTCTACCATCCCTTCCAAAAAACTTAGACCTGTATCCTTTTGCCTTAAGGATCTGTTCTTCAGAAAAATTGAATTGGCCCAACAGAGGCAGGTAACACATAGGTAAGTTTCCTGGGAGCTGTAAACAAAGTATCACAAACTGTGTGGTTTAAACCACAGAAATTTTTTATCTCACAGTTCTGAAGCTGTAACTCTGAAGTCAAGGTGTTGCCAAGACCATGCTCCCTCTGAAACCTGTAAGGATGAATGCTTCCTTGCCTACCTGGCTTCTGGTGTTTGCCAGCAACCCTGGTGTTCCTTGGCTTATAGATGAGCCATTCCAAACACTGCCTCCATCTTCACCTGGCATTCTCCCCTTTGTCTCTCTGTATCTTCTCTTCCTACAAGATTAAGTTGTTTCCATGGAGATGTGACCCACCCGATTGTGGGTGTGACCTTTTGATTAGGTGGTTTCCATGGAGATGTGTCTCCACTCACTTAAGGTGGGATTGCTTACTGGAGTCCTTTAAGAGGGAATAATTTTGGAAAAAGCTTCAGAGCCCACACAGCCAGACCTTTGGAAATTCAGAAGGGAAGTGCCCCCAGACAGGGATATCCGCTGCCTAAGAGAGGCCAACAGAATACTCTGAAGTTCATTGGGTGAGGTGAGGGATACAGGCTCAGTGAAGGCTTCATGCAGGAGATGGTATTTAAGCAGTGTCTTACTGGGTACAATTTGGACATTTGAAGAAGGGTCCTTCAGATTGAGACATGGACATGTGTTAAGGATAAGAATTTCAGATTTACTAACTTGTCTAGCATGGAAAAGGAACTAAAATGATAATGACAACAAAGCAAGAATTTATTGAATGTTTAGCTTGTGCTAGTACTATTTTAAGTGCTTTTTTTCTGTTAGAACTCTTCTCCTCGTAACTATCAGTTAGGCACTATGGTTAGTCCCACTTTATACATGAAGAAATTGAGGCATTGATAGATTAAGAAAGTTGTCTGAGGCTAGTAGGATTTGTCCTCAGACTGCTTCTGAAAAGTCTACACTTACTTGGTGTGCTATACTCTGGAAAATGTAGTAAAGGTGAATTGGGATCCATTTGTGTGGAACGTTGAATGCCTAGGTGTACAATTTAATACATTGAAAGATTTTTTTTTAATTGTTCTATGTGAGAGTATTAACACATTCTCTAATTCTTTATACCCTGCTTCACTGCCATTCAAATGCTTTTCCCACTTTACCCGGTAAATTTCTACTCATTTTTGATTCTTCACTCAGATGTATGTTTCCTTTTCTGTGAGGGCTTTTTTGAATCCCCCTGTGGGTTCCTGTGGCCCTGTGACTGTACCTTAAATGCAGCATTCATTAGGTGGTAGGGTCATTATTTACTGCATCTTTTTTCTCAGCTAGCCTGTGGATTGCTTGAGGATTCATACTGTATATCCTTTTTGTATCCCTGGTTTTAGCGTATTGTTGAGGTTCAATAAAGATCAGATAAATCTCAGTTGAAGGAAAGGTAGGGTGATGAATTTCCTGAAGTCACACTATTTTCAATTCTTTTCATCTAAGTTACAGGCATTTAAAACTAGAGAAGAGCTGAAGTAATATATACCATGCCATTTTGGGGTTCCTGGGAGAATGGAGAGAGATTTTTCTGTATTTGGGTTTGCTGAGGACAGTTCTGTGTGAGAGAGAAGGCCTTTGGGTATGACCTTAAAGGGGGCTTGGCCTTTTAATTGACAGATGTTATAGGCACATTCTCAGCAACGAGAGGAGCATGAGTAGAGGATAAAGATGGGGTTGAACATAAAATGGCACCATTCCCCTTAAACTTGAGCCTCTCAAGCTTTCCTGCTGTACCTAGTAGAGCATTTTATAACATATAGAATCTCTTGAAAACCTTGATTTCCTTGTAGTCTGCCAGAAGGATATATAGAACAACAAAATATTGGCCATGTAATTTGGATTTAAGGTACATTCCTAACACATGAAATATGAAATTCACATGTTTGTAAGGCCTTTCTGGTGGTGAAAATGCTATGAAAAAAAATAAGCCTCTTCTGTTTGAATTAAAATTTACCCTCCAGAAATTCTTTGAAATCTTAAATCAAGTAACCTCATGTTGAACTGGCATGTCTTCTGTACTCAGCCTGAGTTTTATTTATTTTTTTTTACTATCTTCTTTAGACCAGCAGAGGTATTCAGTAGTGCTGTAATGAACGTGTGTAGTTTAATTCAGCATCTTGCTCTTTATCCAGGAACACTCTGACTGCCTTCTGGAGAACTGAAGGCATTGAGAAGAAGGCAGGGTTAATTGGTGGAGATGAAAGTCGTGAATGAGTCTTATAACAAAGGAGAATATTGAAATCCAGGGAGAAGGTGTCTTTGTTAAGAAACATCTTCTAATATTTGGAAACCTTTCAAAGTGCTTTTGAGGTACAACTCAAAGTACCAAAAAAAGATGCCTTGAAACTACTGATCCCCCAAATTAAAAGCTTTCTCACTTATTAAGTTTGAATTAATAGCGGACTTGTTCTCCGAAGTGCCTAACAGGAAAGGGGAAATCTTTCCTAAAGATGGTGAAGGTCACGGCACACAGCTTTGTTGACTGATGGTTCTGGGGACCATAGGCCCTACCCTTGGTAGATTGGCGGTCTAAAGGAAAGAAGGTACGTCTAGCTCTTGTGGGTAAGGCTTCCATCACAGAATCTTCTCTACACACAGCTGCTGGTTTTCAGTTTTCCTCTGCTGCCTGAAAATTTTAAGGCTATAGGTGTTTGAATGTAGGTCCCATGAGGGTGGGGACTTTGTCTTGTTCCCCAGTATATTCCCAGGGCCTAGAACAGTGCTTCCAGTAAACATACTATGTGAGGCCATATATATACTTTAAAATGTTTCAGTAACTGTATTATGAGAAAGTAAAATGAGGTAAAATTAATTTTAATAATATATTTTATTTACCCCAATATCTATTATGTAAAAATATAATAATATAGAAATTGCTAATGAGATGATTTGCATTCTTCTGTCCACACTAAATCTTTGAACTCCCACATATCGTTTACACTTAGAACACATGACAGGTTAGACTACCCCGTTTCAATGTGCAGTAGCCACAAGTCTGCTGGCTACTGTGCTGGACAGCGCAGGGCTGGAAGTATATCTGGTATTTGGTAGAGGCACAGTAAGAATCCATTAAAGGAAGGAAGAGAAAAAGAATGGGAGGCAAGGAGGAAGGATATGGCATGCTTCAAAGATGAATAAACAGAGGAACACTGTTTTACTTGTTTTTGGGTGGCGTCATATTTCCTAACTAGAGCAGCAGTTGAGGGAAGCTTCATAATTGTAGTTTAACATTGTTTTCAAATGTATTATCTCACTGGTACATACCTTCAGCAGCTTTGGTTTAGACAGGTTAAGTTTACTGTCTGTCTTTTATAGGTGGCGTAGTTGAGGCTTGGTTAGCTTAAGTGGGTGTGTGGCTCATCTGGGATTCAAACTTGGGTGTTTGAACCCTAGTCCAGTACTTTCTTCTTTCTGTTGTGTCCCTTCCCATTGGTGCACATATGGTAGTCGTGTGCTCATGCTTCCCTTTGCACAGTGGTTGGCTTTTAGCTATGAAGGGATGTTAAAAGATAGCCTGAGTGAATATTTTTAATAGAACTATTTAAAAGTAGTTAACTAAAGGTAAAATCTTAAAGTTTACTTTTTAATTTACTAGTCAGATATGGTTATCCAGAGAAGCCGCATATAGAACTATCTAGCCAAGAAAGTTCTATGTGTGGCTTCTCTAGATATTAGATCTCCTAAAGTACAGGCACATAAACATTTAGTGAATAAAAACAATTTATGAAATGTATGCAGACACATTTTAAGCTATCCCTTTGTTGAACCATTTCACCTCCACAGACGTTGTTCTCTAGTCAGAACCTGTCATAATTTTGATTGTGGCACGTGATAAAAAGTCTTGTCTTTTACACAGAGGGAAAATGACTTAGCCAACATAATAGCTATCCAGCTAAATTTATTGGATTTTGTTCCTTTCTTGTTTCTCAAGCCATTAAAATAATTGGTTTCACTGTGTTTAACATTGAAATAAAAACCTAAAGCGCATGCTTTTGGTATGATTCAGTTTGTTATGGCTAAAATGTTAAAGAGGAATCAATGTTAACTTTTAGAGTATCAGTGTGATTTTGTAGAAACATTGCATTTCACCATCTTTTGGATAAAAGTCTAGACAGATAAGTCTTGTATCCAGATCCTAGTCTGCAGAGCATGGTATGCTGATTGAGCTGTCAGTGCACATACTTTAGATAAAGTGTTTATACATTTGAATTTGTGAGAAATATCTATAGTTTGCAGAAAAATGGCATTTATTGAGCAAGTTAGGCCTAAAATACAACTTTAAGCTTTTCCTGGAGAGCTGACGTTGCAAAATATTTTCCTGTTAATGCATTTTAGTATAATATGTCGTGAATTTGAAAATAATAATATAGAACTTATTCAGTAAAAAATTAATACTCATGTATTTTTAATAGCAAGATCTGGCCAGATTTTAATTGGCCCACACTGTGTGCAAAGAAGGTATTTTTAATTTATCTTATATGTTTGAAAGATCATTCACAAAGAATTATCTATCAAACCATACAAATATCATCATCCACCATGTATTCTAAGCATTTAAGAAGATCCCCCCTTACATACTTTAGCTTCTCTTTTCATATCCTGGAGAATGCTATGAATTTACTGAAGTGAATTTTTAAGGTAAATTTCTGTGCTAACTTCCAGTTTCCAGAGGCAGTTGGATCTACAAAGTCATACCTGCTCTTTGCTAAGAGAATAATATAGAACCCCCATGAATGGGGGACCGGAGGCCCTCCCTGAAGAAGGTGTTAGAAGCGTAAAACACAATTGAAGGCATGAATGGCAGACTGGGAGTCTAGGACAGTGATTTCCAACCTTGCTGAACATCACAATCACCTGTGGAGCTTTAGGACTGTAAAGCTGCCCAGACCCGTTTATTTAAAATTAAAGTCTCCCTTACGCCGCTTCCACTGCAGCCAGAATTCTGATTACTTGTTGAAGAACTTTCTGGGATTTCTTGACTCTGTAATCATCGTGCCTCCTACATACATATATGTTTATTACGGTTGATATCTGAGGAAATATTTAAAAAGGTTTGTTTGTTTCAGACACAGGAAGAGTTAGTAAAGGATGAAATAGGGCAGCTCCTGTGTGGGAGTGATATAGGCTGTAGCAGGTGGAAAGAAGAGGAGCAAGGAGGCTAAAGCTTAGGGCCTGTAAGAGCTAAGAGAGATGGGTTGTACAAGCAGTTAGTCAAGATCACTCAGTGGATTTTGGGTTCAGTTACCTGGAAAATGTATTTCTTCATAATTATATTTTTCCTTTCTTGGTCTGATAAGGAACTGATATGATGGATGGCTATTGCTCAGAGAATGTTTTACTTTTATTTGGATGGTTTTTAAAATAGTTTCATTTGTAGGAAGTCTGGTATCTATCCAAGTGTTGGTCTTTTCCCCTACTGTTTTAAGTTTCATATAGTCTTAGATACAGAAGAGTACTTTAAACACTCATGCCAGATTTTTGTTAGATTGTAGAGGACAAGCTAGAACCTTCATGTTTAGGAATACTGAGTATATTTCCCTTCAGTTATTTGATAACGTACGGTGTTTTGTGGCATACTTCTCCATTTGTTACTATTGACTAAGGTGTCTGTTAATTCAGATAATGGACCTTTAAGTTCTTATGTTTACCTGAGATATGTTGTCAAAAGCCCTCCTGTTCCTCGGTTTGATATGTTAGCTGACAGTGCTGTTGTGTCGATGCATGTAATTTTATCATTTAAAGGGCCCTATTGAAAGCTTGAAGGGGAACTGAAGTTCTGTGGATCAGTGTGATTGGTGATGCTAAATTCTGATTTTTAGTATTCTCCGAACATAAAAGTCCTTTCACATCAGGAGTCAATATAGAAAAAAAAGTATTTTAGAGAATAAATGAATTTTTTGAGGGGTGAGGGAGCAGGTGAAAATTATTTGTAATAGTTCTTTGGGACTGAAATTTTGTATCCAGCATTCCTTCTACTTTACCACAATCACATAAAGTATAGAAAAGTCCAGAATACTTAAAATGATAGAGAAATTACATCTTAAATGAGTTAAAAGGTCTTTTTAATCCAAATATCTTTTCCCCCCTGATTATAAAGATACTGCATTTTTATTATAGAAAATTTGGGAACTATAATAAAATATAAAGAAGAAAATAAAATCACCAGTATTCCCACAATTCAGAGATAACTTCTGTTAACATTTAAACTACTTCCTTTCCATTTTATAGGATGGGGGAGCATGTGGGATGCTCACTCATTCAATATTATGAGCAGGTTTTCATTTTACAACATGGGTTTAATTGGTTGTTTCTCAAAAACATGATTTTACTTGGTTGTTTTATTACCCCAATATTTTCTTTAAACTCTGTTCAAGAATGGAAATGCCAATTCTTTCGTGCTGTTCCTTCACAGAGGAGTTTGAAAGCATTGCCACTGGGCTTCCAGAGAATGATGATTATATTCCTGTGACACGTACCATGTCTTGCTGTACATATTTTTTTCCTTTGCATCTGTATCCTTTTCTAACATTTATTGAAGCTTTCCTTTTCAACAGGAACTCTGTAAGCCTTCACCACACAATTGTAACGGGAAGGAAATAACAAAAACAAAAACAGAACAGTTTTGTCTGTAGCGTGGGGAGACCTCGACATTATTGAAATAATCACACAAATAAAATGTTAAATTAAAGCTGGAATAAGTGATATGAAGGAGGGGCTAAATTGTGATTATGAAAGCAGTTCAAATGAATAAGAAGAATGTGTTTTATTTGACCAGAGATTTAATATGATCCAGGTCTTGTACTTTCACAAAGGTCAGTACAACCAAGAAATACATGTCCTGTTCTTAGAACGTAAAGTGCTTCTAGTACTCTGCTGTGGTTGGAGCACTGTGGAATTCTTTGTACCCAGCTTTGACTAACCATGGTACAGTCTAAGGTGGGAAACTTGCAGAAAAGATTTCAGGAAAGATTTCATCTGATGCCTGGCTAGGAGAGTTGTAGCAAGTGAGTCTAAGGAAAAGAAGACAAAGAGAGGACATCTTAGCTGTCATCTGATACCTGGCCACTTATCAAGGTGTATAGAAGGCATTCATTTAGATGGTGGGAAGTGAGGCTGCTCTACAGGTTCACTTTCCATTCTCAGATCATTCTAAGTGTCCGTGCTTTTTTTGTTTTGGCATGGGCAGGCACTGGGAATCGAACCCGGATCTCTGGCATGGCAGGCGAGAACTCTGCCTGCTGAGCCACCGTGGCCCACCCTATCCATGCTTTTTGAGATTACCTGAAGCCGTTCAACCTCTGGTGGACCTTGAGGATTGTTTTCAGCCTTTGTAAGTGTGAAGGAAGAGTGTCTCCCCATTCTCCCTGCCCAGTGACTTCTTCCTTCTCAGGCTTCCAGATAAGAGGAAGCCACAGAGGCTTGGGGGATCTCAGGGAAAGCTATGAACCCTAATGTACAACGTCTCCTGAAGACAGAGTCCTAATGGCAAACTGTTTGGGAATTCCCTATAACTCATAAGTTGAAGTCTTAATGCCTAAGTAGGGCATAGAGGCCATCTGGATATGGCTTCTTTCTCCCTTACTGACTCCTTTCTCCTCACCCCATGTCTCCAAGCCTTCTTTGCTTTAGTGATAGAGTTCCTCTTGTGTTTTGGTACCCTTGCTGTTTCTTCTCCTTAAACACTTCTCTGTTGCTGAATAAATTCGTATTCCTCTTTCAGCCAGAAGTTAGCATCTGCAGAGTTTTCCTTGTTTCCTAGAGTCATTTACCTCATAACACATATCTTGATTATAGTACTCTGACATTTTTTATTTACTTGTTTAGCTTGCTTCCCTAGACTATAAACTCCCTGGAGAAAGGGATTATGCATTCTTTTTGTTTGACTCTTCAGTGCCTAAAAGACACTCAATAAATGGCACACCCTTGGCTTTTCAGTAAATTTTGAATGAATGCATATAATTCTTATTTGTGTTCCTATATTACCTGTTTATGGCTTTGCATTTGGAACTTAAGAGCCATGGAACAAATAGTTGCACCTTTTGATTTGTTATATTAAAACCTTTGAGAAGCGCAGGAGTGTAGTTTTTGTGAATTCTTTATTAAAAATGCCAATAGAGTGGATATCATCATCCAGAGTCGGTCTTCTGCAAGATCTCTTTGTATTTTAGTTTACCTTCTTTGGAACCCCCTTGAGAGTTATAAAATTGCTGTAATTTTATTTTCAAGAAAAAAACCCATCTTAATCAGGATTAAAGAGAGGAAAATTGAAAATTATTTTTTAAAAAATAATTGTGGGAAAGGATTTATAGCTCTTTGCAGAACAATGGTATTAGCATTTAGGAGTGAAAGAACTCTGTGGTAAGAAATGTTCCAAATAACTGAGTGGACACTATGGGCAATTAAAGAAAAGATTGTGTTCTAATGTGGTGTAGAGCTCATAGCTTGCAAAAGCCCGTATATAAATGGTGTTAGACTGCACTCATGCTAGTAGTACTTGATTTATAAACAATTACCTAGTTTAGGAATACAAGTAATCTGCTTATCCAGAGTGATCGTGCCCTGGAAAGTCTTATTATATTTAAAAAGAATTTTCAGAACATTGCTGTCTATTGGGAAATCAATTGTAAATAATGAATAAGAAATACATAGTCAACAAGCAAATCCTGTTCCCAGCTGGGTAAATTACTAAGGGCATCATTATTATCTTTGGGAAACTTCTTGATATATAAGTGCCATCCAGGCTAGCGTTGGTGAATAAAGGGATTGCAGCTGGTCAGATACTCCAACAGGCAGAGCTTTAAGACTTGCTGCCCAAGTTTTGTTCTTTGTCTTCTGCCAATATATTGGCCTAGATTTCTTGAAGTAGTTGATCTGCTGGGCACTAATACTTTTCCTCATAGCTTCTGGCTTTTTCTAATCGAAACAGGGTATATCTCTCCCTTCTATCCTATATAGCTTCAGTTCCTCAGTTTACCAAATTACACAGTATACATTTACAAAAGTCGATTCATTAGCTTGAACACTGGCGTGAGGAGCTGTTATTTTGTGAAATGGTTTAGGTTCTGAAAAAATGGTATCTTTTATCTGTTGTTCCATTGCTGTACTATCAGGACTTTAATGATTTTTTGCTTGTTTGTTTTTAAGAAAGAACTTTTCCTTTTTGAGAAACTTTTTCTCGTGTAACTGTTTCCCTCTTTTCAGATCTGTTCTCCTAGTCTCCATTTTACAAAGTTGTACACATCCTTTGTAAAATAAAATGCTCATTTAAAATCAGCAGTGAATAAAATGACCTTGTCCAAAAGCAGACTGTTTAATGGTATGTTTGATTTAAGTGATTTGGTTTCATATTTGAATAAAGTGCTGTAGAGTCATGTTGCAGAAAACATTTTAGATATTTTTGAATCTTGTAAGTTGAATAATATGCTCAAAGCATCCTCTGAATTTAAGATAATTTTTTTTTTATAATTGACTAAGGGGAAAGCTAGTTTTACTTGCTGGTTAAGTAATTAGGAGAAGGATGGTTAAAAGAATAATTTATTCGATTCCTGGAACATGTACCTCCCCCCCCAAAAAAAGAACAATTTCTTTAGCTCATTTTCTTACTAGCTTTAAAGAGGAAACTATATTAAAATTTGTTCAAAATATTCCTTTCAGCTTTTCAGTTATGGATAAGAAGTTCGGGGCTTTTAGTCATGTTTTATAATTGGGCTGCTTTGTATGATATGAGGCTGTTGAAGCATAAAAGGGGAAACGTGTAAGGGCATAATTATAGTCAAATATGCAATTATCCTGGTCTCTTGGAGATGGAGCATTAGAAAATTTTTCTTAAAAGAATCTTTGATCCATTATTTCATAAAATCAATAAAGTGTACTGCAAATACTATCAGTAAAGTAGCTTCAACATGATAGCAAAGAAAAATATCCTTGACTTTGTAAGTGTGAGATTGTCAAGCACATACATGTGTGGTTCTGTTTTGTTTCCGGTTTCATTGGACAGGCATAGTACAGTCCCCCTTTGCGTTCCATACAGGCCTGTGCTATGCCTGTTACTGCCTCTGACATGATACCATGAGCCAGGTCTCATGATTAAAAATGAATTGAGTTCGTTTCCCGGTGCCTGCCCATGCAAAAAAAAAAAAGGATAAAAAAATGTTAAAAAAAAAGAATCAGGAGCTGTTCTGCTGTGCACTATGCTAGGATTCCTTTCAATGAGACACCTGCCATTGGATTTTATCTGTAAATGTCAGCACCAAGGCCTTACATTTTGCCCAAGACATGGAGGGATTTATATTTATTTATATTGAGTACTAATTATATGCCAGGTGCTTGCTAGGCATTCTGCATATGTTACCTCAATTAAGTATTTTTACAACTTTAAGGAATTAATATATGCATTTCAGTCATGGAGTGACTTGCCCAGTGTCACACCAGGGGCAAGTCTGAAGCTTGGCTTCCAGTATGGGTCTGATACTACAGCCCATGCATTTTCTGCCCCACCTGTGATAGCCTGTGCTCCTTGGAGAAGGGAACATTGTGCCTTAAAGAACATTCCTTGCTTCTCCTTTCCTAAGGTTTCAGGTCTCCCTTTGGTATGCATGGGACAGACCTTGTTAATTAAAAACATCTATTCATTCATGCATCTGCTTAACAAATATTTGAGTACTTATGTGTGCTTGGAGCTTGTTTAGAACCTGGTGCTGTGCTGGTTACCAAACTTTCTCTGCCCTTATGAAGCCTTATAAGCTAATTTATAATTATCCAAAGACTCATTTATACACTGAGTATGGGTTTTGAAAGTTGAATTTCTTAGTCCAGAGTCAGATATAAAGGAGGCCCTCGACAAGTATTTGTTTCTTTTGCGCTGGCCAAATGTTATGACCTATTTGTTCATTTGTGGTTGCACTTTGAATTATTTACTTGGACTTGTGTGTTTTTCTCAGTCCGAAATCAGTCTGTTAATCTTTAGACACCAGCATTTTCCACAGAGATTTGGTTTTACTGGTCGCTTATCCTGATGTTGAATATTAAGAAGGTGGTATGATAAAATGGTATAACTTTTTGCTGAAATGTTATGTTTTTAGCTTTTATTTTAGACGTTAACCCTAATTGCATTACATATATAATTTTTAAGAAGTATTAATAATAATTTATCATATATTCTGTGTGCCATTTAAAAATATTTGCTGTATTTTAAAATGTGATATAGTGAGTTAATACTAAAACTCATTAACTCTAGAGCATGGAACTTAGATTCTATTATGAAATTCAGTGAGCAAATGCTAGTCATTATGGAGAATCTTAAGTTAATCCTATTTTTAGAATATTTCTTCTGTAGAATATCTTATATCTTTTGATAAATTAAAATTACTTACTGAAAAATTTTTTTGTACACTAAATTGACAAATTTCAAATGCCCATTTAAGGGCCAAGTCACTTTCTAGCACTGGTCTCTGTACTAATGGATGTTTCTGACTGTATTAAAGATACATACTCATAACTTCAAAAGATCAGTTAAATGTAATCTTGATAGAAATAATTATTGTTGAGAATAGTGTAAATTTTTGAATAGTGTAAATTTCATGATCATATAATACTGGGTCCCATATAAGTTCAGAGATGCCACAAATGATGTTGGAATAGGCGTTTGACTCTTTGACTTTCTGTAGGATGACACAAAAGCTTATGTCATCCTCATTGAATGTATAGTAAGGCCAAGACAGAATTTCAGTGTTTCTCTTTTCAGTTCATATCCTGTGGCTCTGAAATATGGTCATGCCACTTTTAGAGTTAAAATTTTTTTTCTATGGTTTGATATTTAAAATGTGTCTCATAGTTTATACTCTTTTTATTCAGACATGATGTGCATTGCCCACTTTTCTGTCTTAATTTATTTCCTCTACTTCCTTGCTTCTCCTTTCTCCTGTCCTTTGCCCATTGGGATCCCCATGAGTTGATTTTGTAACCTTTATATTCCCTTGCTATCTTAGATGTTGTACCTACCTACGCTTTAATTTGTGTTATTGCTCTTGTTACATATCCTTCCCCATGAATTAGGTTGGAAAGTATTTGAAACAGAAGTCTGCAGTATTGTGACCTTTGGCTCAGAGATCTATGCTTTTGGCTCGGAGACCCATGCACAGTAGATATTCAAGAAGTTTTTAAATTAAAGTAAATAGTTGCTCTTAAAGTAAATAAATTGCGGTGCAGTTAGAATCTAACTTGTTTGGCTTATGACGGTTCAGAAGAATCTCAGTTTTCATTGTGGCTGTGACAAATACAGTTCTCATTTTTGAGAATAGGGAAATATATTGCTGAATTTTTTCATCCGTCATTTAGGTCTAACCACTCTGATGCTCATAACAGGTTCCTTGTTGCATATTCAAGTCCTGCTTCAGTTGTGAACTTCTGCTTTTTTGGTTTTTGTCTTGTCATTAACCGAGTGTTTCTTAAATTCTAGTGAAAGGAAGAAGGAGGCAGTTGATTATCAGGTTGCGTTATCTACCCCGTCTGTTTCCTGAAAATGCCAGCAATGTCTACGTTAGTGCCCTCTGCCCATGCAGTTGCAGACACCTAATAGATGTGGATTCTGGTTCTTTCAGAGAGAAGGGAGAACCAGAACTCACTTTTTAAAGGTCGGTTTAGTTGTTTCAGGCCACTAGCTTGCCTCAATATATCTTCATATCACCTTAATGCCAAAAAATTGACCTTTCTGGTGTGCAGAGTAAGTGGCATACTTTCTATGGTGTCTTGAGAGCCTGTGCTTTCCTCTGGGGTACTAGGACTGTCTGTCTTGGAAACGAGCCCTTTCAAAATGCAAACCTATTTACATTCATTTTAGAAATGAATTTAAGGCATACACGCAACAAATCTCAGATTATTTGTGACTTTTGCCATCATTAATACAGTATTTTTGACTTTTTAAATCCTATTACAAGCCTAAATCCTTTTATGAGCCTTATATATTTACTTAATACAGTATGCTGTTTTCTTGCCTTCAGCATAGTTTCTCCAATATTTCTAAAGCCAGTTCTCACTTTTGGAAGAAAGTGATTAACTCTCACCTATTCATGCAAAAAGCAAGTATTATTTATTAAATGTAGGGCATAATCAGGTGAAGTGAGCGCTAATGTTTGCTTTGTATTAAGAATTAAGAGATGAAACCCTATTGTCACACAGGAGAAGAGACTGAAATTTAGTGATCCTGAAAATCAGGTGTGAAAAGATGGCTATAAATTACTAATATGATTTTATAAGTTATTTTAAAGATCTGAGGAACATTTTGCTGGTTTGAAGCTGTTCTGTACCCCAGAGAACGCTGAGTTCTTTTAATCTATTCCTGTGGGTGCAGACCTGTTATATGTGGGGCCTTTTCAGTTAAGTTGCCCCAACATAGGTCTTAATTCCCTTAGTGGACTTGTTATTAAGAGGATAAAGGATACAGGGGAAAAGTACAGAGAACTCAGAGAAGCTAAGAGATGAAATTAAGAAACTCATAGAGAAAAGCCCCAGAGAGAAGCTAAGAGAGGACCCACAGAAGCTCAGAGGGGAACCACTGAAGCCAGAAGGTGAGCGCCATGTTCCCTGGGAGAGAAGGACCATAGGACACTGGCTGTGTGCCTTCCCACGTGACACAGGAGTCCCAGATGTTGGCAGCCTTTCTTCAGAGAGGGTATCATCCTGTTGATGCCCTAATTTGGACATTTTCATGGCCTTAGAACTGTAGAATAAATTCCCATTGTAAAAGTTAAATCCATATCCAGTATATTAGATTTTGACAGCTTTAGCAAACCGAAACAAGCAAGACTGATGGAAAAGTAGTAAAGGATTTTAAATTAAATAAGTAGGAGAAAGTTCATTTTAGCTGAAGGAGTTTAGAATTTTAAAAAGTACTCCTTTTGCAAGGAGAAAGCTGAGATTGGGTTCAGCAGGTTCAGTCCACTGTGTGATTCGCACTCCTGTCCGTATGAAATGTCTACATTGTTCCTGCTGAGGTCATATTAAATTCCCCAAATGCGCCTTCAGGCTGTAAAGGCAGGAAGGACATGATCATCCAAGAGGAGTTCTTTGAAATGTATCACTGGTACTATGTGTCTCAGCATCACTGTGATGAGAAGGTGGCTGATGACCCATCAGAGCGTGGTGGCTACAAGCCAGAAGATGGGGAGGAATGCTGTGAAGATGTAATGGACAATGTTTATAATTATATGGAAATATCAGGCCGTGGGAAAGCAGCAGTAGAGCACAGATACATCTGGGGATAGCTTATGCATTAAAAAGGACCCTTCCGAATTAAAATTAGCTTATGAATTAATAAACGATGGTATTAATTATGACAGCTTATGAATTAAAATTAAAAATTTAATTTTGAACAATAATCTCTTGATATTGTGGCCACAAACCAAAGAATTTCTTATGTATCCAGTGTAGTGTAAAAGCTCTTGTTGGTTCCTGTCACCTTCTTCTCCTGGTCCTGACTCCCGTGCATTAAATCTCTAACATGAATAAGTTGTAGAATTGAGCAGCTTTATAATCTAGCCTTTTCTCATCATCTTGAGAAAAGCAGAGGAGCAGCATTCGGAAACCATAAGAGAAACAATTAGTATGTTTATTTGTTATTGTATTTAGCAGTAAGCTCATGAGTTTAAAATGTTTCACTTTCATGAAGGTATTAGCCTCCTCAAATGCAAAATAACTTTTATTGATTGCCTCTACCAGATGGTTTGCATTGTTTTACTAGACTGGTGATTTTCTCTTTGAGGAAAGGGTTAACTTTGTCAGTAGAAAGTCTATCTCCTCCCATAGTGGTCTCCATACTCTTCCTTCCCAGAAGGTTAAATTCCTATCTCTGCAGAGGTTACATTCCATGATATCATTTTGAATCACAAGGAATTTTCTCAGGAGAGGAATCTCAGAAAAACAAAAGTCGTTTTCTCTTAAGAATTTGATCATATTAAAATTTAATTAGATTATAATCCTGAGTTATTAAAAAATATTTTTATTGAGAAGTATTCACACACATACAGTCCAACCATATAGTGACTCACAGTATCATCACAGTTGTCTGTTTTTTACCATGATCATTTTTAAAACATTTGTATCAACTCCAAAAAAAAAAAGAAATAAAAAGAAGATAAAAGAACTCATGCATCCTGTACCCCTGATCCCTCCTTCTCATTGACCCACAGTATTTCAGTCTACCCAGTTTTTACCTTTTATCACCCCCTATTATTTATTTATTATCCTTATTTATTTATTTTTTTACTCATCTGTCCATACCCTGGATAAAAGGAGCATCAGACACAATACAGGGTTTTCACAATCACACAGTACATTTTAAAAGCTATATACTTATACAGTCTTCTTCAAGAATCAAGGCTACTGGAACACTGTTCAACAGTTTCAGGTATTTCCCTCCAGCTACTCCAATACACTGTAAACTAAAAAGATGATATCTATATAATGCATAAGAATAACCTCCAGGATAACCTCTCGACTCTGTTTGAAATCTCAGCCACTGAGACTTTATTTTGTCTCAATTCTCTCTTCCCCCTTTGGTCAGGAAGGCTTTTCTCATTCCCATGACATTGGGTCCCTGCTCATCCCCAGGATTCAGGTCCCATGTTGCCAGGGAGATTTACACCCCTTGGAGTCATATCCCACATAGGAGGGGAGGGCAGTGAGTTTACTTGCCAAGTTAAGCCTGAGTCTTTACAAATAGAAACAGTTCAATGTGGAGACCATTTACATTTTAGTTTAAAAATATTTAAAGAAAAACAAGAGTGCACATTCATTTGTCCTAAAAAAAAATTAAGCAGACAGAATCCCTAAGAATCTTATTCCTGAACTAAATTAATTCCAGAGTTAACTGAGAAATGGCTGAATAAAAGGAAAAGGTAGTGGCTACTCATGTTAAAAATGTGTCAGTTGTGTAGGTCGGACACAGCAGTGAGTAGAGTTTGCATGTTGCAGAGATTTGAGCATTTTGGTGAAGATTTACGGTTGATAAGGTTGGCCTCAGGCCTCTGGTTTTGGGCTGAGAGAGCAGGGTGAGGACTGCCTCAGGGAAGGTCTGTTGTCGCAAACTTCCATCTCTAGCCAGTGGTGGCTTTTTCCGGTTTTTACTTGATCTTCCTCAGTCCGTCTCATCCACAAAGCAGCCTCCAGTCTACTTACTACTATGTAGAGTTTGAAGTAGGATTCACATGACCTCTACAAGAGTAATAAAATCCAGAAATAGATGGTCAAATGTATAATGTCAGATGAATGAAAATACAACAATACATCGAAATTATTTCCACGTGGTTTGCTTGGGGATTTGTCATGGGCTCACCCCCATCCTGGAAGGCAGGAGTGGCTGGAAACTGGAATTCTCAGCTCCTTTCCTGTTCTTAACCCTGAAACCCAATAGTGAATTTGGATAAAAAATTACAAGATAAACAAAAAATATGTTGTAATTAAGGCTTTTTAGGACTCATTGTGAGAGTTGCTCTATAATAAATTCTGTGGTTGTATGTTCTCTGAGAGTATCTTTCAATTTCCCCCATTAGGCAGCACCACTTCTCCTTATTTGATATCACTCTTACACTGGGGTTAGAGGATTAGCAAACTGAACTTACTCACTTATTCCTAAATTCCAAGTTTTTAGTTTTATGGAGTTGAAATTATAGGATTGCATCTTACATTGTGAGATCTCTTCATAGATGAAGTGAGATATTGAATTGGTGAATATAGAAAGAGAAGAGAAACTGAGTGGTACTTTGGAATCCATTTTAAAAGGTGAGTAGGAGACATGCTGGGTAAAGCAGATTTGAAAGGAGCAAATACCAGGTAGGGCAGTGTTTTTAGAGCCAAGAGTGGAGACAACTTCAAGGCAGGGATGCGTGTCAGAGAATATGGGCTCTGAGAATGAATCATCATCATAAGTTACGGCTCACGCTACTTCCAAGTGCTTTCCGTGTGTTCCTTGGCAGCACAGAGAGCGGGTTAAAATCTAAACTCTGAAACCTGACTGCATCGGTTGGGATCTTGAGGCGATACTTACAAGTCATGTGACCTCGGGCAAGTTATTTAAGCAAGGTACTTGACTAAGGCACTCAGTCTCTAGGTCTTTGTTTCCTTTTCTGTAGAAAACAGATGGCATGATCCCTCCTTGGCTTATATGCTTAAATTCACGTGACGTTCTTAAAACTGTGTCTAAGCATAAAACCGGCGCCTGGATAAGTGTTAGCTTTATTAACAAGTATGTGTTTCACATGCATTATCTCAAAACTTTTGACCCTCATAATATTTCAGTAAGCTAGGATCTCTTAATATCACTGAAGTTTAGAGAGTGATAATGTGCTCATGTCCACCAACCTGTAAAACATAGAAACAGGATTTGAATTGACCCAGGGGAGACTAGTATTTAGTTGCCCTTTGACTCTTGAGGCCATAATAAGGACAAAAGTCTTGTTTCATGTTTTTGAGGATGGTAAGACAGAGGGGAGGTTGGAGGGTTAGAAATTGTCTTTGAAAAAGTTTTGTGGGGAGAATACTTCTGTGGCTATTTGGAGATTTTTTTTTTAATTGAATCAGAAACATCATAAAAACATTAAAAAGAAGAACTTTGCAGAGAAGTAGATATCTGCCCACATAATTTTGATTAGTGATAAACACTTTGAATATCTCTGAGAGAATATTTGGAACCTGTTCCCTGAACTCTACTTGTGTAATTAGATTCAGGGTTTTTATGCCCTATAAAGTATTTTCTCTATGTTAGTTTTGCTTGAGTTTATGAGATTTTAATTTTGCATCATGATGACTGAGTGAAATTTGATTGGTGAGGCCTCAGAAATAAGGGTCAACCTATATAAAAATATAAGAAATTTAAGTTTTACTGAGCTCTTTCTTGATTAACTTTATGGTGGGTCCTTTCTAGAGTCTTAATGATCAAGTGAACTTAGAATATTTTTTAAATATTCTATTTTAAAATATTTTAAAAATATTCTAAGTGATATATATTTTTATTAGAAAACATAGTTGTTTTCTCTTTTAGGGGCTATATACTTTAAGACATTTTTCTTGGCAGTATTTTCTGAATTCATGCTTTAAAAAAGAATGAATTAAATATTAGGAAATGTTTGGTATTCATGTCAACAGTGGCTTCCTTGGGGATAAAATGTCACTGGTTATGCAGGAGAGATGTTGAGATTGGGTATGTGTAAATCAATGCAAGTTCACTTAAAGGAAGGAGTGTTGTAGTGACTTACTACTATTTTAATTTTAAATTACTTCAAACAGACTAGAAAGAATAGGGGATAATATAAAACCTTGCAGACTTATCAAATCATAATGCTTTTGCCATATTTGTTATAGGTCAAAAAACATTTCGGGAAAAATTGAAGCTCCCCTTTTCTTCTTCCCTGATCCCATACCATTTTTCTCCTATTGGATTATATATTATTTTATGTTATAAAACTAATACTATATTCTTGTCAGATTATGCAGTGGGTAGTTAAGTGGTGGTTTCCTTGAGGGAAAAGAAATTTATACACCTCTTATTTTCTAGGACTGCCACCATGAAGGAACAGTGCTTATCAAGTAGTATAATGAGATCATTGAGCAAGATGTATATATTTGGAAAAGTAAATTTGGTTGAATGTAGATATTCACAATCTGGTCAGTTGTTTCGCTTAAACAACTTTCAGAACCACTAAGTAGTTTGTTCACATTAACTGTTAATCTGCTCAAATACTTGATCAATTGCTAAAATCGACTTTTTTTTTCATGAGGATTTTTGTACTGTTGTTTCCAAGGGTGTTTTTTTCTCAGTTGCATTGACTTTATTGATTTTAGTACTTTTCCCCTAAGCATTTCCTTGAAGTTGTAGAATTCTTAATTCTTCTTTTTCTTCTTTTTTGATAAGTATAAAACAGCAAAATCCTTCTTATTTTTATTTAATGCTACCAACTTTTGTTTGATTTAATTTTATTTGGAATATTTTTCCTTGTCCTTCACTTTTATTAACTCTGAAGTTATTTTAAACTTGCATTGTTTTCCAAATAAAATTTAATTTTAATACGTTCTAGAAAACAAAATTTCTATACTAAAATGTAATTTTTTGTGTGTGTTTTTCTCCATATTCCTTTTTTCAATTAGCATGCTCATTTGACCACATATTTTTAGTATGTTATATTTAATTCAGGCAAATGGGCATAATTAGAATAATATAAAATGCCAAGAAAAAATTTTAACTGTTTGTAAGTTATACATCTTAATTGAGGGAAAATCTAGACAAATAGAAAATTAAAAAATTTACCAGCAGTCCCATCACACATAAATATCAATTTTTTGGCTGTGTATTTTTCCATAATTATAAAATACATATTTTTACATTGCTTATGATTTGTGTTTATTTTACTGTAATATTGTGAACTAATAATTAATAAATAATACCTAGAGTATAATTATAAATACTGTAAGGTGGAGATTGTATGGTTCAGTGGTAGAAAAACAGGTTTTGTTATCAAATAAACTTGGGTTTGCATCTCTACTTGTCCTATTATTAAGTTAGTTGTGTGGCCTTGGCCAAGTTACTTAACTACACTGAGACTGTTTTCTCCAATGAAAAAAATATGGCTAATAATAACCACCTTGCAGAGTTAGTGTGGGGATTAAATGAAATAATGAATGTAAAGCTCTTTCAGTCATATTATGCCAGGAACACAGTAAATATTACCGGCTATCATTGTAAGGTGTAATATAGCTTTGTACAAAAATAATGTTGCAATAGGATAGTCTTGGGTTTAGATTCTGATGCCTCCCTTCTTAGTTTATTTTGGGTAAGATTTAAAATATTGTTGATTCCCACTTGTTCTCCTTTGAAAAATGGAGAAAATAATATTCACCTCTTAGGATTTGATTATAAAAGAAAGAGAATTCTTATAGGTAATGTGCTTAAAAGGATTCAGGATTCAGATAGTAACTCCTATTATTAATTATTGTCCAATATAATAAAGATAATGTCTTCCTCTGGGGCAAAGATTAGGCAGGCCTACTATCCATTATGAAAAATTTTGGGTTCCCTAAATTCAGGATTACTTTCATGTAACTCAGCACACTGGTATGCAGGTTTATCTGGCTCTCTTTGCCTCACTTTGTAGGAATTGAGGCTCAGGGGACTGAGATAAGAAAATTCTGATACTCTAGCTACTGCTGTTGCTGTGAGGAATGAAGTCCTTTGTTGCTTAATCAGGCGTCTCATATATCCTGCCAGCTTCCCTTAAACTGTGATAGGCTAATGTATGAGTTTACAAGTAGAGTGAAATCTTAGATACTTCGTATTTCTTGACATCTAAGGACATGGGAAACCATTGGATGGTTTTTAGCAAGGGAGTGATAGGATATAGTGTAACCTTTTAAAAAGTCAGTCTACTGAGTGGAAAATGACCGTGGGATGGAAAGGATGGAAGCAAGGAGATGAATGAGGAATCTGGGGCAGTTGTCTAGTTGAGAGATGTTAGTGGCTTGGACCAACATGATGGAGAACTGAAGGATTCAGGATGGTCCTCAAGAGGTAGATATTACAGATATTAGAAGAATGGATATGGGGAATGGAAAATAAATCCGAGGTTGGGGCTCAAGAAACTAGGTAGGTAGAAGTTACTTTTACTGAGATGGAAAAACCTCAAGATGAAGATAGTAAATCTGTAAAGGATTCAGATATATATCATGGGAAAAATAATGGTTTTATGACCCAGACTTATTTCCTTTGTCATCACTACTTCAGTCTCTTTTCCAAACACTTTATTTTACTCGACTCTCTCTATGTAGAAATTTTATGCTTAGGATTGTAGGAAATGGAAGAATGTGAAATAGTTTTTGCAAGTTGTACTCAAGAAGTACATACAGGGCGGGCCACGGTGGCTCACCAGGCAGGAATGCTTGCCTACCATGCCAGAGGACCCGGGTTCGATTCCCAGTGCCTGCCCATGTAAAAAAAAAAAAAAGAAGTACATACATTGGTATGCACTTTCCTAGGAATGATATTTTTCTTGAGTCTTCACAAGTTGTCAAATGTATTACAATAAAGAAATACAAGTCTTGTAGTCCCTTGATAAGTTGGTTGCCTTGATATTTACTAAATTAGGTTAGATTATGAGGGTTTCTTTTTAAAAGATCTGTAAGAATTTTACATAGAATTCATTATCTGGGAGTTTGCAAAAAACTTTTAAATATGTTTCAAGGCTTTTCCTTTTTTTGAAGTTAAACTAATTTTTTTTTAGCTGGGCTAGTCTTTCTTAAATCTCAAGGATAATTACTGTACATCCTTTGAGCACTTGAGCTCAATACAGTAGGATGTTAGAAACAAGTGCCTATCGTTTAATTTATTCGGTTTGTCATCTTCATTCAGAAATTCTTTAGGATAATTTCGTATCTTTCTAATGCCAGATGCTGATGTAATCAGCACCTGATTGCTTTTTGCAGAGAGTACTGAAAAGCTTTTTTAAAAAAAGCCCTGGCCCATAACGTTGTTTGTCAATGCCTTCGCTTTTAATATGATGAGATTTATTTTTCTTTGTGCTTCTCATCTGCTTATTGCAATTAGGAGATGATTTTATAGTTTCCAACTATATATACTCTAGACAGTTTCAGCCTACAACATGAAATAACAGTTTTGAATTATTTTTGCACTCTCTTGCATTTGTCCTTTCCTTTATTTTAGGCTATAGTGTTTTCTTTAGTTTGTGGCCTAGGTCTAGATTTTTTTTTCCTTGGAACAAAAAGATTGATAGAAGACGGAAGAAGAAGTTTAACAGACTTTTATTGGGGGAAGAAGGCAAGGCAAAATTATTTATTTATTATTATTATTTTTAAATTATTTTTTAATTGGTTTATCCCATAGTAAAGAATTTGGTCTCCAGAAGGTCTGGTCTTCGTCCGTACACCTGTAGAGGATTGCCTTTAACCTGTGGAGTCTTACCCAACTCTGGGTAGAGTCAGATCTGAATTGGATTGGATTGGATTGGATTGGATCAATTGGAGTTAACTGTAGTATTTGTAGTTGCTGTCAGAAGCTACAGAAATTTCTGAACCTTTATATTTATATTCTAACTCCTGAAAATCGAGAATGAAAAACCTATTTCCGTTTAAAAATATTTTTATTTTAAGATGAACTAAAATCACAGAATCATCAGTATTTATCATGAGACTTTTCCAGGGCATCTGAGTTGCTATTAATGACTTTAATGGACTGTTTGGGCCCAGACCGAGTTCATGCAGAGCACAGGCTGGTGGTGCTGCAAGACCGAAAAATAGGCCAGGCATAAAAGCAGACATAGATTTATTGGGACTTAGGAACAGGAGAAGTTCTCTGGTGGTGGCCAGTCTGAAGGAATAGCTCCTGCAAGGGACAGGGGGTGCAGTAATAATATATGATTTTAGAACATTCCACATGGTATGAGAACATTGGGTCTTTAGTATAATTATTAAAGGGGAATAAAACCTCAAATTTTACTGAGATTAGTATTTAAGACTGAGATACAGTAAATGCTGTATCTGTGGTTACATTATTTCCCCTCTGGGGAGATAGTTTACTTGGTTGATCTTTGTCCTTGGCTCAAGCAGGCTTGTTACAGGCCGTTTAGGAGGGAGACTGGGCCCTGGGCTGCCACATAGACTCTGGAGATATTTGTACCAGAAATACAGTTAAAATGTTGTTCTTTCTGATTTTTTTGAGAAGAAAAATACTGTTTTTGCTTTGTTTTGTTTTCTTTTTTTCTGGAGACCAAACTTTCTAGTATTTAGCACAGTTTTAAAATAGCTCCAGGAGTGATATTTAAGTCCCAAGGTGTCAGTCTTTGCTACAGAGAGGTAATGTTGTTCTGCCTTAAGATCCCAATATATGAATTCTTTAAAAGGGCTCAACATTTTGTCTTGTCAGCGTTCACTAATTTTATGCTTCATGCTTTGGGCTAAGTGATTTATAGTGTCACCAAATTCTGAAATTTCATGAATGGGTTGCTGGTCTCGCCCACTTGGAAACAGAACAAAACAGGAAACAACTATTGTCGTCGGTTCAGTGATGACCTCCATAAGATAGGTTCGTATTTTAACCCCCGGAACCTGTGAATGAGGCCTTATTTGGATGAAGGGTCTTTGCAGATCTAATTAAGCATAAAATCTCCAGATGGGATCATCCTGGATTATACAGGTGGGCCCTAAATCCAGTGGCATGTGTCCTCATAAGAGACAGAGGAGACAACAGAGACGCACAGAGGAGAAGGCCATTTGGAGACAGAGGGAGAGATTAGGGTGAGCAGCCATAAGCCAGGGAGCACCTACAGCTGCAGAAGCTGGAGGAGACAAGGCAGGATTCTTGCCTAAAGCCTCCAGAGGGAACACAGCTCTGCCAACATCTTGTTTGTGAGCTGCTGGCCTCCAAAACGCTGAGAGAATAAATTTCTGTTGTAACACCACATTTGTGGTCATCTTTTCAGTAGCTCTAGAAAACACGTAAACTTTTCATAAGATGTTACCAGGAACCCCTGAGAGGAAATTCTGTTTAGTGACAGAATTGAACTGGAATGTGTAACCTGTGAAATGTGGTAGGAGTTGTTTCTAAAGGATTCTTCACATTGCTCTTGCGGGGATGATCACGGATGGCCCAGCTTTGTGCCTGCTGGGCTCCCGCTCCCTGCCGGGGAAAGTGATGGTGTTTGTTCCGTTTTGTTTTGCTTTTCTGGTTTGGGGCCTGGACGTGCACGCACCCTAGAAAACATTCTGGAAATGGTTCAGAAGCGCAGAGGGAAACTTGCACTCCAAAGCTACCAATTAGTTCGAAATCATCATTCCATGTGTCCTGCTCTACCTTCTTTCTTCACTGTGTTGGGGACAAGTAGAGGGCAAAGCTGAAAGAGAATGAACTTTGCATTTGGACTTAGCATTCCAAACAGACATAGGTTTGCATCTGAGCTTTTGTTTATTCATTGTATAACCATGGTGTTCTAGTTTGCTAACTGCCAGAATGCAATATACCAGAAACAGAATGGCTTTTAAAAAGGGGAATTTAATAAGTTGCTAGTTTACAGTTCTAAGGCCGAGAAAATGTCCCAATTTAAAACAAATCTATAGAAATGTCCAATCAAAGGCACCCAGGGAAAGATACCTCGGTTCAAGAAGGCCAATGAAGTTCACGGTTTCTTTCTCAAGTGGAAGGGCACATGGCGAATATGGCATCATCTGCTAGCTTTCTCTCCTGGCTTCTGGTTCCATGAAGCTCCCCAGGAGGTGTTTTCCTTCTTCACCTCCAAAGGTCACGGGCTCGTGGACTCTCTGCTTTGTGGTGCTGCTCTCTCTGAACTCCCATTCTCCAAAACATTTCCTCTTTTATAGGACTCCAGTAAACCAATTAAGACCCACCCAAATGGGTGAAGACATGTCGTCACCTAATCCAGTTTAACGAACCACTCTTGACTAAATCACATCATCCAGGGAGATAATCTGATTATAGTTTCAAACATACAGTATTGAGTAGTGATTATTCTACCTTTATGAAATGGGATTTTGATTAAAACATGGCTTTTCTAGGGGGCATACTTCCTTTCAAACCGGCACACCATGGGCAACATGTTTTTAAGCCTCAAATTTCCCAAATGTAAAATTGAGATGCTACACACAACCTCCTGGGGAGGCACAAATGGTATATGTCATGTACAATCCCATATATTATCAAGGAATTCAAATTAAAACAACAATGAGATAGCACCTCCCACCAAATAGACGGGCTAAACTACTGTCAAGGAATTTACATTGAACACTTGGAATTTCTTGTTTAGCGCTAGAACATGATCAATTTGTTGAAACTACCTCTGTGCTCCTTTATGACACCGTCCTCCTACCCCCCAGTAGAGGTGACACTATCCTGAAGTTTGTATTAAGCATTCACTTCCTTTCTAAAATGTGTATATGTGTAAACTAAACATATTTTAACTTTGCCTATTTGAGGTCTTTAAAAATGGTATCATATTTTATATTATATTATATTGTCACTTTTTCATTCATCATAGTTTCTAGGAATCCCTGGTGTTGTTTATAACTGTAGTTTATTTCTGTTGCTGTATATTTAATTCTTTGAATATGCCACGATTTATTCTCTTGCCAATGAATACTGGATTGTTTTTGTCTATTGTGAACAATGCTGCCTTGAACATTGCTTTAGATGTCTCTTGGCGCATGTATAAAAAAGTTTGTCTAGGCAGTAGTTTTGACACATTTTTACTTGTGTATCTACTAAAGAATTTTGAAAATTATGTTTGCCTTTTTTATCTTCATCTAAATTCATAGAGTCGCAATGGAAATAATTCTGGCATATTATAAATGTTAACCTTTAAAAAAGAAATTAAATGTATATAAATACATTCAACTGATCTTTAAAGGAGCAAAAGCGTTTCAATAGAGAAGGGATAGTCTTTTCAAGAAATAATGCTGGAACAACTAGACATCCAAATGCGATAAAGTCAGTCTGTACAGTGACTTTACACTTTCTACAAAATTCATTTCAAAGTGGATCATAGACTTAAATGTACAACACAAAATTTTAAAACTTCTGGAAGGTGACATATAAGAAAATCTAAGTGACCCTAGTTTTTAGCAATGAAGTTTTAGATATAACAATCCATGAAAGAAGAAAATGATGAAAAAGAAGAAAATGATAATTGAATTTCATTAAAATTAAAAACTTACGCTCTGTGAAAAACACGGTTAAGAGAGTTAAAGGAGAAACCACGGACTGGGTGAAAATATTTGCAGAACACATATCTGATTAAAGGACTTGTAGCCATAAAACAAAAAAAAGCTCTTAAAACTCAGCAATAGGAAAACAAACAACCCTATTAAAAAATGGGTGGAAGATCTGAACAGACACCTCACCAAAGAAAAGATACAGATTCCAAATAAGCACATGGAAAAATATGTACATTCTCATATAGTAACAAGGAATGCAAATAAAAACAACGAGATAGCACCTCCAACCAAATAGAAGGGCTAAAATCCAAAATACTGACAACACCAATTGCTGGTGAGGATGTTGAGGAATAGGAACTCTCATTCGTTGCTGATGGGAATGCAAAATGGTATAGCTACTTTGGAAGACAGCCTGGCAGTTTCTCATAGAGCTACACATAGTCTCGTAAGGTCCAGTGCTTGTAGTCCTTGTTATTTACCCAAATGAGTTGAAAATTTATGTCCACACAGAAACCTGCACATGAATGTTTATAGTACCTTTATTCATAATTGCCAAAACTTAGAAGCAAACGAGATTTCCTTTAATAGGTAAATGGATAAATAAACTGTGCTCTGTCCATACAATAGAATATTACTTAGAGGTGAAAATAAATGAGCTATCAAGCCATGAGAAGATGCGTAAGAACCTTAAGTGCATATTGCTAAGTTAAAAAAGTCAGTATGAAAAGGCCATACTATGTGATTCCAACTGTTCTGGAAAAAGCAAAGCTACAGAGATGTTAAAAAAAAAACCCTGTTTCCAGGGGTTGGGAGGATAGGAGAATGAATAGGTAGAGAAATGGGATTTTTAGGGCAGTGAAACTGTTCTGTGTGATGCTGTAATGTAGATCTGTGACATCCTGCATTTTTAAAACCCATACAACACAAACAGTGAACCCTAATGTAAACTTTGGACTTTAGTTAATAGCATATCAATATTGTAACAAATATACCACAGTGATACAAGATGTTTGTAATAGGGGAAACTGGAGGAGGGGAGGGAGAATGTGGGAAATTCTGTGCTTTCTGTTCAGTTTTTCTGTGAACCTGAAACATCTCTTAAAAAAATTATTAATTAAAAAAACACCTCCACCAAATTAAATGTATCTGATGGAATCTAAATACACAGTATTTCGACATCCATTATTATCTGTATAGGAAATGCACTAACAAAAACTTACATTGTTTTCCTACTTTTAACTCTTATTCCATTGTTCTTTTCCCTCAGACTCATACTAACGTAGAGTGTCTGTATATTGATTATCCATTTTTTTTTTGCATGGAAAATTATTAGAAAAAAGTTAGTTTATTTCTGTAGTTTAAAAAGCTTTCTTTTAGATTGATAGCAGTATACAAACTTTCTTGGAAACGTACCAATCAAATGGATGGGTTTTTCAGTTAGTTCACTTACTGTTTATGACTGGGGGGAAGGCAGTGATGTTAAGGGTTTTAATCAAGGGAAATCTTCATTTAATTTTTTTTTGTTTTAATTTTTTAAACTTATTTTGAAATACAAAGAGATTCACAAGAAGTTTGCAAAGATAGTACAGAGAAGGCCCAGGTGCTCTTCACCTAGTTTCCCCCAATGGTTACAGCATACATAATTATAGTATGATATGAAAACCAGGAAACTGATATTGTACAATGTATATCTATAGTTCTGTGCCCCTTTGTTACATGTGTAGGTTCCTTTACCCACCACCACAAAGTACTGAACTGTTCCATCACTCAAAAATCTCTCTCATGTCACTGCTTTATAGTGGCTCCTGCCATCCCAAGTCCATCACAACTGCTAGTTCTCAATCTCTGTTTGTCATTTTGAGAATGTCATATAAATAGAATCATATAGTATGTGACCTTTTGAGATCAACTTTTCACTCATCATGATGCCCTTACGCTCCATCCAGATTGCAAGTTTCAATAATTCGTTGCTGCTGCATATAGCTGAAATATGTTTTTTTCCCTTAAATTCACTCTGCCATCTAATTGGTTTATTGAAGTATTTACATTTAATATGATTATTGGTATGTTAAGGCGTAAGCCTGCCATTTTATTTTTTGTTTTCTCTGTTCCCTCTGTTTTTTGTTTCTTTTTTCTGCCCTCCTGTGGATTGGTTGAACATATTTTAGAATTCCATTTTGATTTATCTATAGTGTTTTTGAGTATATCTCTTCTTATGTCTTTTAGTGGATGTTCTAGGTGTTCCATTATAGATATATAGTCTTATTACAGGCTTGTTTGAGTGAAGTACAGAAACCTTACCTCCCTTTAAGTCCTTTTACCCTCCATTCATTTATAATTATCTTAAAGGTATTCACTGTTTCCATTGTGAACCACATTAGACAGTTGTAATTTTTGTTTCAACTGTCAAACATAATTTATGAAATTTAAGAGGAGAAGGAAAATCTGTTATAATTACCCAATTTTTTTCTCTTTCTATGTTCTTCCTTCCTTCCTGAAGATCTAAGATTCCTTCTTATATTGTTTCTTCCATATTGAGTGAACTTTTTAAAGCCATCTTTTAGATTAGGATTTAGTTTTCCTTCTTCTGAAAATGTCTTGATATCCCCTTCATTCCTGAAGATATTTTTGTTGAATGTAGAACTTTGGGTTGGCAGTTTTTTCTTTCACACTTGACAAATGAAGTTCTTTTTCTGGCCTCCTGGTTTCTGATAAGAAACCTGCTTTTATTTGAATTGTTTCTGTCTACTTTCAAGATTATTTTCTTTAATCTTTGGTTTCTAATAATTTCATTATGATGTGTCTTATTGTAGAATTTTGGGGTTTTTTACTGTTTGGGATTTTGCTCTGCTTCTTGTTTGTGGGTTTATGCCTTTTGCAATTTGGGGAAATTTTCAGCCATTATTTCCTCAGATAATTTTTAAGTACCACTCCCTTTCTCCTTGTTCCAAGACTCCACTGACACAGATATTTGATACTTTGTTTTAATCTCACTTATCCCATCCCTGGCTCTCTTAATTTTTTTCAGCCTGTTTTTTCCCCTCTTGCTTAGATGGGTAATTTCTATTATTCTTTCTTCACATTCACTTGAGTGAGAACAGAGAAAAGAAATTTTCTCTATTCTCCTCATTCTTCTTCTTAGTACACCCATTGAGTTTTTTGTTATGTTAGTGACTATATTTTTTTCAGTTCTGAAACTTCCATTTGGTTCTTCTTTATATCTTCTGTTTCTTTGTTAAGGCATTCTGTTGCTTTAATTTCTTTCAAACATGTTTGTAATTATTTGTTGATGTAGAAATAAATATAGAAGTAAATACGTGTCTGCACATATACATGTGTAGTTCTGTTCACTGAGATGACTCGGGAACGGTGATAACCCAGTTGTAATAAGTATACCTAACACCCAGATCTTGTTTTCTAAATGCCATTTTCCACTAAAGTGGTAGGAATTATTGAATTAGAAAATCACTTTTGGCAACTGTCATAGAATAATTAATTTGGTCAAGAATTATCAGTGGTTGATCAAAGTATTGGGTATAATTTGATGAGAAATAGGATGTTTGTTTAGTCACAAGCTATCAGCCCACAAAATACCTATTCATTATATGAGGGGAAAAGTAACCTTACACTGGGGAAATCTGGCAAATATATCCTTAATCCAGTGATATAAGTTAACTTACCAGTAAGAACAAAAATTGAAATAGTATATTACCTGATAGGATACAGTGAGATGAACACTTCTGTGGTATTATTGTCAAAAATTCATAACTTTAATCACAAGAAAACACCTGACAAACTCAAATTAGGGAACTTTGCATAGAACTGTTCTGGAATCATCAAAATTGCCAAACTCATTGTGGTGATTTGGAGCTCTGTGCCCCAGAAAAAATGTGTTCTTAAACTTAATCCATTCCTTTGGGTGTGAACCCATTTTAAGAGGACCTTTTGATGATGTTACTTCAGTTAAGGTGTGGCCTCACTCATTCAGGATGGGTATTTCAGTTAACTAGGTAAAGCAAATACCATTAAATGGTTTGGCTCAAACAATGGGAATTTATTAGCTTACAATTTTGCAGCCAAGAAAATTCCCAAATCAAGAAAGACATCATTAAGGCTATGCCTTCTTCCCAAAGATAGGCTCCTGGCAGTCCTTGGCTCCTCAGCCACATGGCAAGGCATATGGTAGTGTCTGCTGGTCTCTCCCTTCTCTTCTGGGTTTTCTTGACTTCACCTTCTTACTTCTATAAAGGACTCCAGTAATAGGATTAAGGCCCATCCTGAATGAGGTAGGTCACACTTTGATTTGGACTTCTCCTAACCTTAAAACCATGGGCTAATGAATTTACATAGTTTAAGCCAACCTATTGCATGGTATTTGCTTTAGCATTGAGGAAGCCAAACAGTCATGAAAGTCAAGGAAAGTCTACTTCAGCCTGGAAGAGTTCCTCAGATTTTCATGTAGACATGCCAATTAATTACAGCTTGAAATCTTGGACTGTCTTCTTTTACTAAAATGGACATTATTGGTATAATTGGAGAACATCAAATCTGGTCTGTGGATTAGATGGTGGCACTCTATCAGTGTTAATTTCTGGATTTTGATGGTGATTTTGGAATTTTCTAGGAGAATGTCCTTGTTTATAGGAATTACTAAACTGAAGGGGTGATACACCATTGTGACAGCAACTTACTCTCAAGTGGTTCAGTGAAAAAAAGAATATTTGTGCCATTACAACATTTTGTAGGTCTAAAATTTAAAAACAAAACAAAAGAAAAAATATATATTTTTTACTTAATAGCTCAGAATTTTTATTAGCTTATCAAACTAATCATTTCTAAGGTTTAGCTGGGGTTTTCTTTTGTGTGATATCTTAATTTATAACTGTCCTTCCAGTGTGGCGTCCTGTTATTTCTTGATTTGTCTTATCTTACTGTTTTGTTTTTTAATTTATCATCATCTCATTAATGCATTCTTTCCCTACTTAATTATTTTTCTTCACCAATGATTTGCCTTTGTGATAAATTGCTTCCGTGAAATGTGAAGTATGGTTTACAGAAACCTGGCTCTTTAGTGTGTTATAACTCAGTGATAATACTATATTTTGTGATTGTACCTTATTTTGTGATTACTGTTTTTTTCCTTCTCGTTTTGCTAGTGAGCTGTTTAAGTTCTTTTCTTTCTCTCCTTTTTTACCACACTGCATCTGCCTCAGTTCCAAGCGTGTTTCAATAGGCTTTTAAAAATACATATTTTTAAGAACAGTTTTACTGAGATATAATTCACGTTCCATATAACTCACCCATTTAGAATGTACAAGTTGATCATTTTTAATGTATTCACGGGTATGTGCAACTATCATTTCAATAGGCATTTAGTAAAAAGTGTTGGGCTGGTTGATCGCAGATCTTAGCATTTAGAATTTTCAGAAAGTATAAGCAGGATAAGGGGAATTTGAGAGACAGAGTGGTAAATGTGATGCTTCAGCCAATTCATAATCAAGTCAGATCATGTTCTTATTTTTAGATGGTTGGCACCTAAAGGCCTAGAATTAAGCATGCTAGGACCAAGCTGGACCTAGTCCAGAAATTTTTGTGAATCAGGATGGGGTGTGGCCAAAGGGATGAGGTTAGTTGTCAGAGCATCTTCTTTCCCTGAGAATATTACATGTCAGTTGTCTGTTTGGTAGAATCTACCCTTTCTCCTTGATTCAGAAAATCATGAGTTGAATGCATTCATTTGGCCCCCATACCTTTCCTTCTTTGGTGGGACTAAAATCTATCTTAGGTCTTGTTTTCCTGAAATAGGTTGGAAGATAAACTTCTTACAAGTAGTTACACTAATTTTCTTGTATCTCAGAATGATCAAGATAAAAAAAGCTCTTAAAACCCAGGATGGTTATTACATTGCATTTAGTATACACCCACATAAAAGGGTTTTTCTTTAGCATTTTATTATTCTTTTTCTTGCTCCTTTTACAGTGTAGGTGGCCTTCTGGATTTCTTTGACAGGAATCTGAACAACTTTTCCTTTTTGGAACAGAAGATATTTTACTGCTAAGAGAGAAACCCTTAATTGTTTATGTTTTGAAATGTTATTATGAGATTTTATTTAAAGACTTATATTTAAATCTAGAAAAGCAGGAGTAGGGGTTAAATTTCATATTGTGCACTAACATTTCTGAATCCTCCCAGTAATTTCGAGGCCTTCTTTTCTTTGTAGTATTGATTCATTCTTGTTGCCACTGATAGATAATGAGTTGTCGTCTTTGACCAGGTCATTATTTTTGTGGCTCTTGGCTGAGGCCATCACCTGTCATCCTTTCTGTGGTGCAGATATGTTGAGCTCTAACCTGACTTCACAGGCACCTTGGATCTAGAATGTATGCCAGCTCCATCTCTTTCATCCCAGTTTTGGATAAGGACAGCATTCCATGTAGCTTTCTAATGTCCTGCCTAGTCCAGAGGACACCAAGATATAGGGGCAGAGCTCTAGGTTGGTAGAACCTAGAACAGTCCAGATTCTGTCTGGACTGTTGAGCCTCCTGGTTCCTTGAGATATGAATTCCAATCTCTGCCCCTGTACCCTACCACCCCCAGCCCACTGCCTGGGATAATTATAGTTGAGTTTGATTTGAGCAGTTCCTACATGGTACTGGGGTTTCAGAGAAAGAAACCAATTTGTAATTAGAATGTAAGCCTATATGTAACATAAATAAAGGTGTTCAGTTGGAATGGAGAAATTCTGGTGGAATTGTTCAAGTGTGTTCATAGATCATATCTTTTTGCTTGAGTTTACACTTGTGTGCTTATTCATGGACCTAAGCAGATTACTAATGCAAATCAGCTGCCAGGTGTGTCTTATTTATGTAATTATCTAGATACAGCATATTGTATATCCAATGATAACCAAAACAAAGTATATATTTTGGGTTTCTTTACCCATTCTGAAACAAAGTGGGTACAGGTGTAGTCAACCATATAAAAACTGCAAATCATGTTATCTGGGAAATCTGACCTCTTGAATTAGGTTTCCTATCCCTATAGTTTTCTTCTCATGTTTATGGCATTTGGTTATGGTAGGGTAAGATAGGAGGCTTGCAGGGTCTTCCCAAGCTCTGCCTGTGTTTCATGACATAGTATGCCCGTAGTAAATCTCAATTTGAATGCAGTTAAAATAGGCAAATATAATGCCCTTATATTTAGCAGAATAAAAGATGCTGAGAAGAGAGTCCTATTATCCAGGGTGACAGGCTGGGGAGAGGAACTTTCTTTGTCCTCATGAGGTATTCAGGATGTCTGAGTCAGACTAAGTTCTGTCATCCTTTTCTTCTTTCCTTCAATTTCGTATAATTTGATACAGAGTTTGGGGAATTAACGTAGCTTGAAATAATTTTAATCTCATCGAACTTTTAAAAATTTCTTGGAAACTTATGGGCATATATAGTTTATTTTAATATTTTTGGCAATAGATATATGTACTATAAATTATTAATACTGGATATATATATGTGTTCCTTTAATAATAATTTTAGCATTCATAAGAAACATTTTATGACTGTGTGGTAGGAGGAGGAGCTTATTAGCTATCTGAAATGCGCAACATGACAATTATTGTAGAATTTCCAAATAATCAAAATGTTTGGTGGCTTTGGAACAGTGCTTCTCAACCTCAATATTATTGATATTTTGGTCTGGATAATTCTTTGTTGGGGGTGCTAACCTGTACATTGTAAGATGTTTATCAGCATTGCTGGCTTCTACCCACTAGATGCCAGTAGATTTGTCACTCCCCACCCCCCAAGGTATGACAAACAAAAATGTCTCCAGACATTGCCATATGCTCCTGGGAGAAAAATTGCCCTCTATTGAGAATCAGTGCTTTAGTACCATAGTTCCCGTAGGCTGGTATTGGATCCACTCCATCAAAATTCACCTTGTTGGAGGTTTCTTAGACATCCGGTTTCCTGGGTCTCTCCTTAGACTACCTGAGCAGATTATCTGGGGTGAGGCTTGGAACAACCACCTGCCTAGAGACTGAATATCAGATTTGAGGTTTTATTGTTTAAGTGGGAGTGTTAGTTGGCTTTGATTTAAATGAGTGATGGACTGCAAATGAAAAGATTAGAAATCAAAGAATGTTATTGAGTTAACGTGTAACATTTTGCAATTATGATTTGCAGCTATTAATTTTTTCCCTTTTACTATGAGAGTTGTGAAAAAATTTGAAAATAACTTTATACTAAAATTCATAATTATTTCATTCTAGATTGTGAGAGAATACCTCAAGTTGGGCTTAAAAGCAAGATTTACTACTAATATTGAAATGGAATAAAGTGAATTGGTGATTAATCACAAAGTCATATTGGGACTGGGGCTGGAAGTGGGGTAGGGAATGCCACTCAAATGCTTATTCTTAGAAGAATTTCAATTTATCAAATGCAGGTCCTATGTTTTTTCTACTTGCTAATCCTCCTGTGTTGTTTTACTGTTTAAGTGGCAGAAATGGAAAAAGAAAAACTGCCTGTGCAGTTTTAGTCATTGATTTCTGAATTCAGCATTGTTATCATAATAGACCAAATAGTTCAGATAATTTTCAGGCTACTTAAATTAGTAAGTCTTCATTACACATGGGTCCTCTGTATGATCTGAAAAATGATTGCAAATCGAAAGCAGATTTGGCATGACAATGCAATTGATTAGCTTGCTCGATTGCAAGCTACCAATACAACCACTACGCAGTAACCGGGTCAAGGGCACACAACACATTTAAAGGTGCCGGATACCAGTCTCTAAAGTCCATTGGCCTTTGAGCCCTCGGCTCAGGCTGTTGGTCCGAGTTGGTGGTGAAGGCGGTGCCTGCCTCGAGTGCAACAGTTGCATTTGAGCTGGGATCAGAAAGACGGGGTGTGCGTGTCATTCTGCCTCAACCTGAGTGAGGGTCACCAGAGCGGTGTCTGCATTAAGCTTTTATGCCTCAGAGGCCTGATCCTCAGTGTCCTTGCTGAGGGAGTGTCCCTCTGACAGATGTCAGGCTCGTCCTTTATCCTTGGAGGGATGTCTGGTTATCACGTGCTATATAAACATGTTTTTTCCCAGTTGTTTACACTCTACAGGTGATCGACATGTTTACAGTAGTTTTAGAATTCAAGATCAGTATCATTCCAGTATACAGCAATACATGTTTCCATTCTGGAATAATTACATTTTCAAAATCCTTCTGTATGTTTCTTAAAATTTAATGGGAGTTTATACCTCAGCTCATGTTCTAAATAAGAATCTTGTTGATTCTGTTGCATTAGTGTGTAATTTTTAATGGCAAGCCTATCCTGAATAATTGAAAGATGGTTGTGTCATCTGTTATTTGAAATTTACTGATGCTTTTATCACCTTGATTCTAAAGTGACTGCACTTGATTACTTCTCAGTAGAAACATAATTCTGTCCTACACCTATCCTAATGTTTTAAGCAGTTGTAAAGGTGTGTTCTCTTATTGAGAAAAATAACTGCTTAATTCAGATAGAGAGGCATTACTAGAAGCTGAAAATGCTGTAATATGTTAGGCTGTTAAATTCAGATAAAAGAAATGGTTTGGAGTTGTATAGGTTTCTTTAGTTTTGTTACTTTGTAATTAACCTTGCTCAGGGAGATGGTGAAACAAAGACCTTTGGATATTTCTTATCTGCTGCTTTGTCAGAAGCAGAGGAAATTGCCTAAGGAGTCAGCGCATCTGGAGCAGCTCCAAATTATAAAGGACAGTCAAGGTTATCTGAGCTTCTGACTTCCATAAACCTTAGTAAGGAGTTTAGGGTTTCTTTTTTGAAGACTGCTGGGTAATTGGAGCACTGCATTGAGAGTGATTGGCTATATCTGGCCTTCCTTGAGTTTCAGTAAGAGAAATTATGGGAGATTGATTATCTCTGAAAATATTTCTAAAATAGATTAGGACACTTTCCTGGTTGCATTTATCTGACTGTTGCCAGTGGCTCTCTCCTTTAATAGAGGTGAAATCCAAGACCAATTTTTAGACTTCTGTAATTTTTAGTAATTTGAAGAGCCTCTGTTTTTACTAGCAGCACAACTGAAAAACTGTCTCTGACAATGTAGCCTCTTTGGACACATCAAGAATTGTTTGGTGGAGAAATAACCAGACTGCAGGAACGCCCCACGAAGGTAGCTGTTGCTGTGGTACCTAGTACCATACAGGAAGAAACATCACACGGTATTGAGTGCCCTCTTTTTTCATCTCAATCTTGGAAATTGCTTTTCAGGATTAACTTTTTTCCCCTCAGTACCTACAGACATGGGCATCTTCAGTGTAGCCCATGCATCTCTTCTTGTGTTTGTTTTTTTTGAACACTCTTAAGCAAGGATAATTCCTGGTTGATATACTTTTGAATATGACCATTTTTAGCAGTCTTGATATTCCATGTGGTGGTAGCAAGAAACAAAATTTGGGCTGAAGTATGTATGCCAGTAACAAAACAAAACATCTTTTTGGTCTTAATTCCAATCCTATGTAAATTGTAATAGGACCTTTTAAAAGATATTATGGTGTGGCCAACTGTAACAAGTTAGACTTTAATCTGGATTTCTGGAGTCCTTCACGAGCAGAATGAAATTCAGATATACAAAAAGAGCCTCAGGGAGGACTAAGAAGCTGGAAGTCAACAGATCCCAGAAGAGAAAGGAAAGGATCTCACCATGTGCCAGGAAAGCCAGAGATCCCCGAGGATTGCAGCGGCCAGCCTGATAGAACACTACCCCCAAGCCAGAGAGATCCCCGAGGATTGCAGCAACCAGCCTGATAGAACACTACCCACCTCGGGAGGAAGCAAGCCCTCCACCCTCTGAAACAATAAATTCCCGTTGTTTAGGCCAACCATTGCATCATTGTTTTAGCAGTTTGGGAAACAAAGACACCTTATGATAAAGAGACCTTACCATGACCATCTGGACAGTTGAATGACAGCAGCAGATTCAGAGGTCAGCTGAAAAATGGGGACCTAGAAAACATGTTCTCCCCAGCAAGCCAGCCTGTAAGATTGTGATCTGACCCCCTTCTGTCTTCTGGTGCACCCTATCTTTTTCTTCCTCATTCTAATAAAGTGTAACTCCTCACCCTGTGTTCCTAAGAAAATAAGAAAAGGGAACAGCTGTTCACATTAAATAGAATTTTGTTCTTAAACAGTCTAGTGACAAAGATAATAGATGAAATAGGATTTTGAATTTATTCACTCCAAGGACAAATTAACTCAAAGGTTAATCCTGAGTAGACTTGTTAGTCTTTGGGTCAGCTAAACTAGTATTTTACAGTGACACCGAAGGTAAAGAAGGGAGGAAACTTTTAAGATAAGTGCTAGGTGAAATTGTAATGACTAAATGTTGACCATAATATAGTATAAAATATTAAAAATTTTTAGTAGCAAAGGGATGATTGTAGGGTCTTCCTTTTATCTTTGGCTGTGACTAATATGAATTGTGTTTTGCATGTCCTGAGGTCACCTCAGAATTATTTCATTATACTTATTTACTATTCAGAGCCCTCTCCTTTGTTCTTAAAAGAAAATGAAATGAAGTCCTTTGGCCTAGCAAACATTTTTACTGGCCTGAAGAATAGTGATATGACCTCTTCACATTTACTAATACTCTCTTAGTCCTTTTTTCTTTATTAGGAAAAACTTATTTTCACTAAACTCATCTCTTCATTGTCAGTGTTCTCCAGAGCATAAGAGAACTGCTGTCCACAACAAGTAGAGTTGCCTCTTTTAAACAAAATCGTTGTAACAGATGGAACAAACGATAATAGGAATTTGAGTTAAGTTATCTTTGGGAAGACTGCTATATTTCTTAGAATCTGTTCATTTTTTTTGGACCATGAATATGTTTGGATATCATAGCTTATAACGGCTTCATATTGTAGTTTTATCATGGTACCATGCCACCTGCTTTCTTGACCATCTGATACATTTAAAATTTGCTAATAGGAGTGAATTTGAACAAATGTCTAAAATAAGGAATCAGAAAATAGAGGCGAGAAAGCATGAACTGTGTCAGTGTGGGTGGAGGTCAGGGTACAGAGTTTTGCAGAGCCCAGCCCTGCACACCCTGTTCCCACCTGCCTTAAAAAGGCCTGACTTCAGGAAACAAGCCACATGGGGGAACTAGAGTTGAGACTTGGAGGTAGTTTGTGTCTGCCAGTTTTTCATGATACACGAATATCTGTCAACAAGGTATGGAATTAGTGTGGAGGTTTTATTTTTAAACATAGAATTTACTTGAATGTTTGTCAGTCTTTAAGTGTATTTTATTTATAAAAAGAAGTTGCAAATGTCTTTTCTAGTATCTGAGTGGCTTTCATCAAAACCATTTGTTCTCGTTTGCTAGATGCCAGAATGCAATATACCAGAAATGGAATGGCTTTTAGAAAGGGGAATTTAATAAGTTGATAATTTACAGTTCTAAGGCCGAGAAAATGTCCCAATTAAAACAAGTCTGTAGAAATATCCAGTCTAAGGCATCCAGGGAAAGATACCTTGGTTTAAGGAGGCTGATGAAGTTCAGAGTTTCTCTCTCATCTGAGAAGGCACATGGCAAACATAGCCAGGGTTTCTCTGTCATCTGGACAGGCATGTGGCAAACACAGCGTCATCTGCTAGCTTTCTCTCCTGGCTTCCTGTTTCATGAAGCTCCCCAGGAGGCATTTTCTTTCTTCATCTCCAAAGGTCACTGGCTGGTGGACTCTCTGCTTCTCGTGGCTACATTGTACTGCTCTCTCAGGATCTCCTGGCTTTCTCTCTTGTTGTTCTCTTTTATAGGATTCCAGTAAACTAATCAAGACCCACCCAAATGGATGGAGACATGTCTCCACCTAATCCAGTTTAACAAGTACTCTTGATTAAATCACATCTCCAGGGGGATGATCTAATTACAGTTTCAAACATACATTACTGAATAGGGATTAGAAAAAACGACTGCCTTTACAAAATGGAATTAGGATTAAAACATGGCTTTTCTAGGGTACATTTATCCTTTCAAACCGGCACACCATGAATGCAAAATTAAGGCTGTATGGTTGGTGAGGTCACACACGTGGGGAATTCCAGGGTCCTATGTTTTGTGGGTGTGGGTCAGGGTGGGGTGGAGGGTTGGTACTTCTGGATGGAGGACGTTAGGTTTATTATGTCTTTTTGGAAAAGATTTCTAAATGAGAGACTAGGAAGACCAGTGTCCTGGGTCTGAAGCAAGCCACTGGTTTGAGCTGCACATAATATGCGTAGGTCTCCAGGGAGTAGGTGATTTAAAACGCACACACATGGGAGGTGTAGGCATGAAGCCCTTCTGCAAGGTAAAGCCCCCTCTGAACTGCTTTTGTCTCAGCACATGGCTAACACTGTGTTCTTCCCAGAATGGTTTTCTTAATAAAAAATGGACTGATAGGTACTCTGAATGAACCTTCAGTAAGTTATATAGTAAATGGTTGCTGGATAACTAATGGACTTTGATTTTTTTTTCAAGAAGCCTTTTTTTTGAAAGTCTATAACTTAATTCAGTAACTGACCCTTTCCTGCTACTGACTAATATTTTCTTTCATGTTGATTGGATAACAAGTGATCTGAGAAAGTAGGTAACATTTGATGGCTGTCAGTCTTTTTATAGAGAATAAATGGTTTCTAAGACACTCTGGGATTCGCTCTGGCCTTAAAGCTTCTGTAGTTAAAAGAAGTGAGATATTCTACTTTTATTTATACTTGTTTCCACTCTGGATTTATTAGTGGAAAAGTTAATTTAATTATTATGCATCTGTTATATAGAGAGAGGTTTTTGCTTAGCATTAGTGATAGAAATATGAAAAAGAAATGCTTCTTGTAGTCAAGTTGTTTTTCTAGAGGATGAGATTGACGAAATTAAAATGGTTATAATAAATGACCAAATGTAATAAGGCTTTTAGTGGATGTATAAGTAAAATGCATGGAAGTCTCTGTAGAGGGAGAATTAAATCCCTATGGGGGACTGGAGAAAGCTTCATGGAGGTAGCATTATTTGAACTTGGCATTTGAATTTAAAGTTCCATCACTCTGTCTATCTATACGTCTACTGAAGGAGTAACATTTATTTGTTTAGCTAAGGCAAGGTAATTTACATTTTTGTATAAAATCTGGATGTTCCTAAAAGGCACAAACAAAATAAAACCCACCCAGTCCCCATTACCCCATTACTGGAGATAACCCCTGCTTATATTTGTGCTATTTATTTATGGCATGTTTCAAACATACCCAGAAGTACGGAGAAGAGCCCCAAGAATCCCGTGTGCCCATCACCCAGCTTCAGCAGTTCTGAAAGCTGTCTTCCTCTAGCTTTTATGGTTTTGTTCTTGTTGGAGTTTTAAAGCACAACCCAGATATTAAAAGCTGTAAATGCTTCGAGAAGTATTTCTCATGGATCAAATCTTAATAAAATAGTCCCATTATCATTGCCTCTATGACAGTAACAATTATTCCTTAATATTATTTACTAGCCAACCATGTAATCCCTAGTCCATATCCAGGTTTCTCTATTGTCTCAAAATAGTGTTTTATAGTTGGTTGGTTTGAATCAGGATGCAAGTAAGATTTATTTACACATTGCATTTGTTTAATTCTTTTAATCTTTAACATTTCTCCTCTCCTCCCTTTTTTCATGTAATTTATTGTAGGAAAAACCAGGTCATTTATCCTGAGGACTATCACAGTTTTTTTTTTATTTTTGTGATCATAGATATGTTTTAAAAGAAAAATTAGGATTATATTGTCCATTTTATACATAACGATAAGGCCATTCTCCTGTTATTGCTCTTCTACAGTCAATTTTTATTCTCTGTTAGGTTTTATGGCAGTATAGTAACTAAAATTGAAAAAAATGCATTTGATCGTGCTAAGGTAAATCTTAGGACATTAATGATGTCTGTTACCACGAAAAACAGGTTCTTTTCCTTCTCTTCCTCCTTCCTCTTCTCCCCTTCCTCTTCCACTTCCCCTTTCCCATTCCCCTTCTCTTCCTTTACCTACTCCAGCAGCTGTTATGAATGGGTATAATACTGGGGATGCAATTCCCTAAACTGTGAGTCCATTTTATTTTCCCTGAGGAATGTGGATAGATGATTGTGTAAAAGACAGCCTGCATTCCTATAGCAATGCAGATATTTGTAAGAACTTTCCACTTGATGCTTTCAGAACACTCACAGTTTTGACAGCTGATCAAATGGTATCTAAGTTAGTGTTTAATGTTTAGAATTTAAGAATTTTGCTATCTGAATTTGTAGATTTTTTTCCTTGTTGCCTCAATTTTAAATTGTTTTATGAAACTTATTGCACAACACAGGTTTTACAATGATTATATGGATGCATTATTTAAATATGCCTATGGTTAAGCTAACTCAGATATCCATTTTGGTGGTTCTAAGTGTATTGTTCGTTTTCTTAAAAAAAAAAAAAAAAGACGGCCTGGCTGATGGCTTTTGTTAGGGTTGGAAAGAAAGGAGGGTTATTGGTGCCATCCATTTCCAGATTTTAGGGAGAGTCCATTTCAACAAGGGGATCCTCCCTGTTACTGTTACCATAAGGTTACCTTTATTATAAGGGTGATAAGCTTGGATTCTCACATAAATATTGGTCACTGGTGGTAAAGAATTCTTAGTGATTAAAAAGGAGCATGACTTCGCATTTAGTGATTTTAACATAATTTTTAATATTTCTTACTGTAGATTTCCTTTCAGTTATTGTCAGGTCTGTGAGAAAATGTGTGTGTGCAGGCTCACCCCAGCAGCAATTAATTATTCCAGCTGAAGCTTCACGGGGCCATTATGTTCTACTCTTGATCAAATAAAATCCCATCTTCATTTGTGATGTTATGTTTGCTCCTGGTAGTTTGTGATTCTTTTTACCATTTGATTAGATTTAATTTAGTAGTGATTACAGAGTTATCTTTTTTTCCACCTGTTCTCTAATTCTAAGTTACTTAACTCCTCTAGAAAAGCCAGGTGGGATTTAAAAAATTGTTTTTTTAATTTAAGAAAACAAATAATACACTTGGAAGCACCAAAAATGGATATCTTAGTTAGCTTAACCATTGGAATATTTAAATGAAGTATCCATATAATCATTGTGAAGCCTGTGCTTGTTCAGTAAGTCTCATAAACCAATTTAAAATTAAGGCAACAAGGGAAAAAATCTGCATATTCAGATAGCAAAGTTCTTAAATTCTAAGTATTAAAAATTAGCTTACATACCATTTGATCAGCTGTCAAAATTGTGATTGTTCTCAATATCAAGAAGAAAGTCCTTACAGATATCTGTATTGCTATAGTAATGATCTGTGTTACTAAATATTTTCCTTATTTCAGGAAAATATGAAGACACAAATATTGTTACCATTAGCATATGGAATTTTTAACCACCTCAAATGGATGTCTTAGCTTATCCATAGGCATATTAAAAATATATATCTAAGTAATCATCGTAAAGCCTGTTGGTACAATATGTTTAATAAACCAATTTAAAATTAAAGCAAGGAAGGAAATCTATAAATGAGGATATCAGAGTTACTTGAACTCTAAATATTAAACAATATCTTATATACCATTTGATTAACTATCAAAACTGTGCGTTTTCAAATTATCAAGTAAAAAAGTTATTACTTTTTTAAAAAACTTTTTTAGTTGTAAAGTATAACATATATATACACAAAGGAAAGAAAGAAAAAACCCGACAATTTTCAAAGCACAGTTCGACAAGCAGCTACAGAACAGTTCCCGGAGTTTGTCATGAGCCACCAGGCCCTCAAATCAGATTTTTCCTTCTAGTTGCTCCAAAACACTGGCAACTTTATCAGAGTCTTAATAATGGAATCATACAGTATCTGTCTTTTTGTGTTTGACTTATTTCACTCAGCATTATGTCCTCAAGGTTCATCCATGTTGTCATATGTTTTGGGACATCATTTTGTTTATCCACTTGTCTGTTGATGGGCACCTGGATTGTTTCTACCTCTTGGCAATTGTGAATAATGCCGCTATGAACATTGGTGTGTAAATGTCTGTTTGTGTCACTGCCCTCAACTCTTCTGGATATATACCGTATCCAGAAGAGTTGAGTCATAGGGTAATTCAATATTTAGTATTTTGAGGAATTGCCAGACTGATTTACACAGTGGCTGAACCATTTTACGTTCCCACCAACAGTGAGTAAGTATTCCAATTTCTCTGTATCCTGTCCAACATTTATAGTTTCCTGTTTGTTTGATAGAGCTATTCTTACAAGTGTGAGGTGATATCTCATTGTTGTCTTAATTTGCATTTCTCTCATAGCCAGTGAAGGTGAGAGCAGCTCTTCATGTGCTTTTTAGCCATTTGTATTTTCTCTTCAGAAAAGTGCCTATTCATTTCCTCTACCCATTTATAATTGGGTTGTTTGTTCTTTTGTTGGTGAGCTGTATAATTTCTTTATGTACACAGGATGTCAAGCCTTTATCTGATATGTGGTTTCCAAATATTTTCTTCCACTGAGTTGGCTGCCTCTTCACGTTTTTTGGGGGCGGGGGGAGGGGTATGGTCCAGAAATTGAACCCAAGCCCCCTGCACGAAAGGCGAGCATTCTATCACTGAATCACCCGTGCACCCTCTTCACATTTTTAAGCAAAGTTCTTTGAAGCACAGCTCTTCATCTTAAGGAATTCCTGTTTGCCTGATTTTTCTTTCACAGCTTGTGCTTTAGGTGTAATGTTTAAGAAGCTACCTCTTATTACTAGATCTTAGAAGATGTTTCCCTATGTTATTTTCAAGAAGTTTTATGGTACTGGCTCTTACATTACAGAGCAGGAGCTAACTTAATTTATAAATAAGTGAGCATCATTAATTTCTAATATTTGGTTTTGGGTTTTTATTTTGTCTTTTTTTAATAACTATTTTTATTTGTTGGGCTGTATTTTGCTACTAGATGGGAACTTATTTATAAATAGGGAATTCTGCAATTAAATAACTACAAGTAAATATTTATAATGGTCATTGAGCTTGTGCATAAAAATAACACTAGAATCTGCACTGAAAGTAGAGCTGGGTATGTGCATTATATTAAGTGCTTCTGAAATTTGGAAGACTTTTGGTTAACTGCTATTCTCCGTACAAATAGCTAAGGAATGTGCTGTATGTTCAGCATAACATCTACTGCATTGTGGGCCCCACAGGCGCAAAAGGGATGCATAATTAAATGAGAGCTTCTGCTGGGCAGAAGCAGGAACAGCGCTTTGCCTCCATTGGTTTTCCTTAAAGGACATTTGGCTTCAAATTGAAAAATGGTATGCACTTTTTTCCTTTACCTTTGAATGGTGTCTGGTGACAGAGAAGATAGATACATTTCCTTAATCTTTCTGATCTCTTCAGTAAAGAAAAAACCTGTAATATTTATTTTATCAGTTGATTGTGCTCAGGAGCTCTAATTTTTGAAATTTCCATATCTTTTTCCATGATAGTTTATTTTCATTTCTAAAATACCCAAGTTAGGTACCCCAGAAAAACATGTTCTGAATATTAATCTATTCCTGTGGGTGTGAACCCATTGTAAATGGACCTCTAATGAGGTTACTCCATTTAAGTTTGGTTCTTGATCCTGTTGGAGGCCTTTTAGAGAAGGCCACAGATCAAGAAGCCAATGGAAGCAGCCAAGGACTGGATGTCAGTGGAACGTAGAAGAGAAAAGGGAAGATACTGTCATGTGCATTGCCATGTAATGGAAAAGCCTAGGAACTGCAAAGACTGCCAGCCAGCCAGAAGATGGCCCTTGGAGGGTGCTAGCCTCCTAGCTTCTGAAACCTTGGGACAACAAATTCCGGATGTTCAGCCAACCCATTGAATGGTGTTTGTTGTAGCAGCTAGGAAACTAAAATAATTGGTATTTCATCTCTCAAGTGGGGCTGATAAAACACTAGCCTTGTAAGGTTGTAGGACATCTGGTGCTCAGTGTGGTGCCTCCTAGGGAGCAGGTAACCAGGGCCCCCAGTCAAGATGTCAGCCAAACACAACCAAAGCAGTCACTGAGTCCAACTTTCTCATAGGGCAGATGAGAAGACTGAGGCGAAATATAGTTACTTCCCCCTTCATTTGTCCTAACTGACTAAAATATCCTTTCTCATGTACCAATTGTCCTGTGACTCTACTTTTAGGAAACTGCAATGGCAGCTTTTATGTATTATTGTTTTCCTTGCCTGGAACTTCTTTTCTTCTTGGCATTTCTCAGTAACCTTTCCCTCCTTTGAAATATGCTTAAAACTTGTTTCCTCAGGAAGCTTTTCCTGGTTAATCCTACAGTTGGATATTATTACATATCTCATCAACTCAAGCATGTATTTACTGTGGAAATTTGAGCTTATTTGTATGTTTCTTTGAAAACTCTCTTCTGTCCATGTATTATTCATCAAGGGCCTATATCTAAAAATGCTGGCTATATAGGGGGAAAAACATTTAGAACAAAATCATACTTGTTTAGTGCCCCATTTTTATTCCTGTTTTTGAAAGGGAAAATTTTAATTGATGTAGATAATTAAACCCTCAAATTGTGCTGTACCATGCTTTTATTTTAGCCTATTAGCTCCTTCTTAGGCTTTGTTCCACTTTTCACACAATCACCTTTCAAACCAGTAAGCCAGAGCTAAAGATTATATCGAATAAATGAGAACAAAACTGTTCACTGATAATTCATGTGTCTGCATATGAATGATTCCCTGTCACTTATCTCAGTGTTCTCATCCCTCTTTGATACTATAAAAAGTAGTAAACATAATAAAAATATGAAATAACAGTCTGTACTCACAAAGGTAACTCTCAGAAGAAGTTTTATCTGAATTGTTAACTGGTACATGAAAGATTATTTTTGAAAACCAAGTTAAAAGCTATTATAATGCTGAATATCAATATGAACAATTTAATGAATGTTTCACTATATACATACACATTTAAATTTCAACAAATGGGCGAATAAATCCTATTTTCATTCATTTGAGAAATACTCATATATGCCATCAATTTGTTATCAAATACTAATTTTATTTTTCTGCTAGTTTATTCTGAAGTAGAAAGGAAATATTACGGGTAGTTCCTCCCCTTAAAACACACGCAAATATGTTTATATGTGTGTTTGTAGGAAAGGATTGTCAGAAAAAGAAGTATAATAGAATTTAGACCTGGAAGAAGGAACCTTAGTTCTTTTATGTTCATTTTAGATATGGGGAATTTGATATTCACAATTATCGATCAGTTTGTCAAAGGTTACATTGTTTTTTTTTCTTCTTAAAGGTTACATTGTTTTATAGTGTTAGAGCTAAGGCTCAGAGTTCTGGGTTCCTGGAGATGCAATGGTACTCCTAGTGTATTTGGAGAAACTGTAGGGTTTCTTACTATTCCTGGAATTCAGAGTTTTTCCTAAATAAGTGGTGTTAATGATTTTACGAAGTTATTTACCCTTTGAATTTTGAATACTCAGAGTATTACTTATTGATGGAATTTGAGGCTAAAATCCTTTGTCTGTTTCCTCCTAAGCATGTTGCCCACAAGTTTTTTTTTCTGAAAAGACATCATAAGAAACCAAAATTTTGCCTAAATTGGAGGCTTATTACTTGATTTTGCAAAACAAATAACTTTTCCTTGAAAAACATTTTAATAGCCTCTGTAGAAAACAGTCTTGAAAATTCAAGGCATTTTCGTAGTTTCACCTCTTCAGGTGCTGCTTTAAATGAATTATGTTCAACTTAATGTTGTAAGGATTGTAGCTTATCTGTTTTCTTGTTCCCTGTAGCACCAGCACAGAGCTGGGTACAATGGAAGATGTATATCTAAAACTCCTTCCTCAAAAGAAAAAAAGCAGGAATAAAAATGTCATTTTCATATCATATCACATAATATCAAGGGTACATTCACATCTGATTTATCACTGTTGGTTTATAAGGCATATGATCTAAATTCAAT